>OZ025250.1:30516506-30759847 GCA_964019135.1 Arenicola marina
CCGTATTTTGAAATCACATATTTCTTCCTTGATATAAATCAAAGCGTGGGCACACAAGAGTCGCACTCATTCAGGCAAGATAACTCCATAAATCAACATTTTCACGAACGCGCAATTTCACTTCTCTCGCGATCAGCCATGATGGCTCTCTGTCAAGGTTACACACCAATAGAAACCATCCCCAGGTTAAGTAATGCAAAAACCCAAATTTTCAACCCCATGCTAGAAAAAAATCGGTAACCATGTTTGACTATATGGGCCATAGGAAATTATAGAGAAAGTATCCAACTTTATTTTAACAACAAACAGAACATAGGTTCACGTGCGATATTTTTAGCTACAGCCCATAGTATGACATCCCCCCTAGCGCGACCCGCCGAAAATTAAACACCTAGCGAATCAGCATGTAATGAGGTCGACCGAACCACGCACCCGTAACCTCCGCAAACATGATTAAATACGCCACAGATTAATGCCACAGGCAGTAATCTGGCCAAACATTAGTAAAAGAAATAATATATACATAGAAAGAAGTAACCAGTAACCATATAACCCTGATATACGATCATATTTTAGGCACTACTTGACGGTATATACTTTTCTACGCACGACCTATTGGTGTGTAACCTCAACATGCCTCCAGGGCGGCGCCACCACGAACCCGCCTACTGGAGGTTCGCGCGTTGGCCGTTCCGTGTACGTTCAATGACCGCGTGGTTTCCAATCGGATGTCATGTCTTCGCAAAGTCTTATTAAGCAAGTGGCAAAGGAGCTGAGCCTGCCTTATGAGCACAACCAGGAGCAGGTTACTGCCATACAACGCGCCTTTGACGGGCAAGATGTCTTTTGCGTTCTGCCCACCGGTCACGGCAAGAGTGACATATATGTTTTTCCGCCTCTGATGAAAGACATTGCCGAGGTAAGTTAAGGGCTACCTATTTCTATATTTAATTGAAACAGCGGTACCATTAAATGGAATTTATTTTAATATAAATGCTGGGAAAATTCTGAAACAATGCGCCCCAGTCTTATTATTAAGAGCAGCTGGCCGGCTTACATCGATCGCATGGTAACAGTCCCGGCCCGACACCACGGCATGGCTTATCATCTCTAGACTAGATATATATACAAGCGCTCTTTCAATAACGAGGGAAAGAACAACAAGGAGCGGCGAGGCGGTGGACGGTCGCGAGCGGTGACAGTGGCGGCGCGAGTGTGTGTATTTGGACGGGCGGGTTCAACTGGGGCGGTGGGATTATTTAGTTGGTTGCTATGAAAGTAATATGCGTAGTAGGCAATGTAGCAACTAGAAATGTAGATCGTAATTGAATAAACGGAGAGTTTGGCTTTAGCAGTTGGCCGAGTGAAAGTTGCGTTTTAAATACTAGCTGTTGCTGTCCCTAGTGCGAGCGTGCGGCGCTATATAACTTTGGAATCTGGGCCAACCGGCCGGGGAGGATGCCACATAATTTGCACAACAATTTAACCCAGATTGCTTCAATATTTACTCTTCTGTGTGTATATTATGGTAATTTTTACGAAATTACTTTACCCAGAAGCTGGCCTTTAACTGTTCGTACGCACCCTTAAGGGCATAAGCGAAAAGGGGGGGGGGGGGTTGATCTGCAACAAGATACTCATGCCGCCCCCTTGGGTAATTACCTTGAAAAAATGGTGACTGTACAGCGGGTTTAGGCCCAAGAAGCATATTGTGTCGCCCCCCGCCCCCACCACCCCGTAATAGTATAGGCCTACATTTCTTATTTGTTAGCGTGGGGTATCAAGCCCGTCGAAAACGGGGGGGGGGAGCGGGGGGGCCATTTGCCCCCATCACCCCCCCGTCCCAAACTAATTAAAGGTTGCACGTTAAGAAGTCACCGATGGCAAGTGTTCAGCCCCCGCCCTCCCCCCCCCCCCCCACCCGCTCCCTGTCGCAAGCATGAGCTGCGTCTACCCCATCACTTTCATTTTGCTCCGACGGTGCTGGGTATACATGCATTGGTGTACAAGCGTGGGAACGTGTGTGTATGGGTACAAGGTGTAGAAGACTTAGATTAAATGCATAGACATGTGCCTACTTAGAAAACCCGTAACCAGTTGCTCTCTTTGCAAACTGGCTTTTACAGACGACACAGAGATTATCGGCCATGGTGCCATATGTTCTTGTTCCAGTCAGCAATGAACTCAGTCACCGCAGTCATGGTAACCGGCGAACAATGCTGACGTCATTTGCAGCCTGACGCGTGGGAAATCCTTGTACAGTAGAATCGACATTGAATTTTTGAATTGATTTTTATTTTTCATGTATAATAAACGGTGTTCAATAGTATAATATATTATTAAGTAATTATTTCCATTGTTTTATCGGTCGATTTGCATTCGGATCATACTTAAAATTACGGACTGAGAACTTGAGCGTTTGTCTGTGTGTATTTCGTGTGTGTCTCCAGAATTCTTAGTTCGCCGCACCCCGGAAGGTGTCGCTACGAAAACCATCATGGCTGATCGCGAGAGAAGTGAAATTGCGCGTTCGTGAAAATGTTGATTTATGGAGTTATCTTGCCTGAATGAGTGCGACTCTTGTGTGCCCACGCTTTGATTTATATCAAGGAAGAAATATGTGATTTCAAAATACAGCTGACAAGTGAGTGTTTTAGTCAAGATGGTGAAATAGGTTTCTTGAACAGGGAACAAGTGCGATGAGTTCAGACGTTACCATGTCGTCTCATTGCCAACTGTCTTACGACAGTAACGTCTTGTTTTCAGGCTAAGTCGGGGTCAGGGATAGTAAAGAGCAGGTTCCATCCGTTGAAGTCAGGGATAGTGAAGAGCAGTTTCCATCCGTTGATGTCAGGGATAGTAAAGAGCAGGTTCCATCCGTTGAAGTCAGGGATAGTGAAGAGCAGGTTCCATCCGTTGATGTCAGGGATAGTAAAGAGCAGGTTCCATCCGTTGAAGTCAGGGATAGTGAAGAGCAGGTTCCATCCGTTGATGTCAGGGATAGTGAAGAGCAGGTTCCATCCGTTGAAGTCAGGGATAGTGAAGAGCAGGTTCCATCCGTTGATGTCAAGGATAGTGAAGAGCAGGTCCCATCCGTTGAAGTCAGGGATAGTGAAGAGCAGGTTCCATCCGTTGATGTCAGGGATAGTAAAGAGCAGGTTCCATCCGTTGAAGTCAGGGATAGTGAAGAGCAGGTTCCATCCGTTGATGTCAGGGATAGTGAAGAGCAGGTTCCATCCGTTGAAGTCAGGGATAGTGAAGAGCAGGTTCCATCCGTTGATGTCAAGGATAGTGAAGAGCAGGTCCCATCCGTTGAAGTCAGGGATAGTGAAGAGCAGGTCCCATCGGGTATGAAGACACAATTCGCCATGGCGGAGGATGTTGTTAAGTTTAAGAACATAGACCTTATACCTCAGCAGGCTTGCTTTGTTGTTAAGGGGCATAGTGGGATAAAATATGTCGCAGAATTATTTCCTAAAGAGAAGTGTTCCTGTCCGGCGACGAGCACCTGCTATCATATAGTAGCTGCTAGACGCTCTGTGGGCTTACGAGTTGATAGTCAGCGCAGGGTAGTTAACCTCACGCAGTTACGTAAGAACAACAGGAAACGGGCGGATAAGACTTCGGGAAGGAAGCGACCACGGGTTAAGGATCTAGACTTAGTTGCACCGGCACCAGATTCTAAGAAAGCTAAAGAGGACAGCGAGATTAGTGAGCTTTGCGGGGTTATTGAAGGCAATGGGTGGTTGAGTAGTGATCACATGGCAGTTACTTCTAGTTTGTTACGAGATAAGTTCCCGCATAACGGGTTTCAACTTAGCACCGCTGCACCTATTTGGAAGGACGAAGCATGGCAGATACCCTCCGCCAGCTTGCAGAGCGTCCCGGCTCCTTGTGGGCAGATCCATCACACCGGCAAGGATCACTGGGTAGTTTCGTTTCAAGATGTAGTTGGGGGGCCGGTGTATGTATTAGACAGCGTCTACAAGGCACAGCAGCCACTTACCCCCTCCCTCGAGATCCAGCTAGCCCAGATTTACGGTCACGGACGAACTTCTTTAGATGTTATACTGCCAGTCGGGCAACAACAGCAGAACGGATGGGATTGCGGCGTATTTGCCATAGCTAGTTTGATTGAGTATTGTTCCGGAGGCTATAGAGATCTTTTAAAGAAGGGCGTGATAGGATTTGAGTTTAAGCAAGATATGATGAGGTCGTGTTTGATAGATATCATTAAGGACAAGAGTATTCGATCTTTTCCGAAATTTGACGTTCCCAGTAAGAAAGTTAAGCATAGGAAGATTAAGTTGCCATTGTATTGCTCTTGTCATCTGCCGCAATGTTATGACGATATGGTGCAATGTAATGTCTGTGATAGGTGGCTATTCCAAAAGTGTGTTAACATGTCGGTAAATGAGATGGATAAGGATTTCTTTTGTTCGGATTGCTCATGATTAAAATAAATAATAAAATAAAATAAAATGCTTCATTTAACTTACACCGGTGTTTGTGTCTGTTCCTTCACTTGCTCAGGTTTTTAATCCTATTTCGCCGCTCTCAGGTTTTTATTTCTACTAAGAAAGTCAATTCTACTTGGCCGACTCCCCCCTCCCCCTACCCATCCCCTTTGCTCGCGCGACGCCACCCCCCATCTACTAGCTTCCTCGGTCCACTGTCCAGTAACACCCCCACCCCTCTCCCCAACCAGAGCGAAGCCGGCTCCTCGGCACTCGGCACCGCACGCTAATGCACCCCCCTCCCCCCCCCCCCCCCTCCACCGCGAGACTTCGCGCTCGGCTGGCGGGGCGCGAGACTACGGCATGCCGAGAAAGCAGCCATTTGAGCTGAGGCTGCCGCCCGGAATGGTTTATGCAACATTACACACTTATTTGGATACCAAAATCATCGAACTAAACATTTTCTAAATCTATGAGGTAAGGTCTTTGATAATAACGTGACAGATTTCACCTACATGCCTCCGCCAGCTACATCGGCGCGGAAAATTTACTACGGCGCCGTAGTAAATTACATCCTACAAAATATCCGGGCCCCTAAGATGGCTAGCCGGGGAGACGTAACCGGGCCATTGTTCCAACCAGTTTCAGACTAAGGGAACATAACAATAAGTAGTCACTATGAACTGATTGGCCACTAAACTAACTAGCTAAATATCACACTTCCTAATAGGTTTTCATTGGCAGATCCAATAGCGGGTGGGGCTACCAGGGCGGTAGCCTGAATGTTCAGACGCTACAGTTTGAGTCCGAACAAGTGTCAAGACTGTACCGTCTGAACATTCAGGCTACCAGGGTGGGGGAGTAGTGGGGGTTGTGTTCCCAGATCACAAAGAATAAAGTTCTTTATTTCCAGGGCAGGTCACGATGAATTAAAAAGGATAAGTCCTAGTATACATTGGACGGGTAGAGATATAATATAAATTTGTGATTTTTTGATTCATGGTTATTTAATATTAAGACTCCTAGTTCATGATTAATGAAAATTCTTGATCATGATGGTCAATTATTTGCTTTAATCCCAGTTCACGGTGAAATGAAAACCCCATTCCCAAGGAACGGAAATATCCCTTGCCCTCCCCCCCACCACCCACCCCCTACCAGGGCAGACAGTGGAAACCCTAGATTTCTGAAAACACAATTAGTCCAGGTGGACCATTTTTTTCCTTTGGTATAGATATAATAATTTGTTTTAGTCATAATCAATATGGTGAGTCCTGGATACTCATAGTTCTGGATGGAAATACATTTAATCTATTTTAAATCCTTCGACTAAACTGTATTATTTTAATAATTATAACTTGTTATTTATCTATTTCATAGGTAAATGGTTAATCAGTCTGCAGCGTGAAGATCTGCTGAAAAGGGACAGCGAGTGTCTTCACAAGAACTGTGTGGTCTGCTCAAACTCTGCTTAAAGCAATATATTCCGTAATTTTTTGTATTACCAACCTCTTCCCCATGTCAAATAAGTATATTTTGTCTTGAATTTGAATCCTGAAAGCATGCGGTCTATCCGGAGAGAAGTATTTTGGTCAACGGAGCAGAAGTTGGTGGCCGGCTTTATATCCCTGCGTGCCTGTTCGCAGTTCACTATTTTGTGTGTGATGTCGACCGCGGCTTGCTAGGACATCCGCACGCAATAAAAATAAACCGCGCAGTTTTATGCTGAAATTGTTGTTTTACAGACTCTCAGAGATCTAAAACATATATGCATCATAATTTTGAGATACTTTTAGTCTTGATTCTAACATATAAACAATCTAAGATGGCGCATGTAAGTATATTGCTTTAAGGAATTCATATTCATAAATATTCATGAATTACAGCCTGAGATGACAGTACCAACATTTTGGTGATGAATATAACTTGACATTGTCAGCATTAGTATTTCAAAGCCTTTTATGTTATATGAAGCATGCAAAAAAAGATTTTATTGTATGAACTGTATTGTAAACTGTATTTAGTTTTTTTGTAAACTGTATGAACTGTATTGTAAAATAAAGCAATGAACATACTGACATTAACATTCCTATGTTAAGCAATCAATTATGTCTAATGTTGTGTGTCATATTTACAATGGATAATATAAATAATATAATATAAATAAATATAGATATAAATGTATTAATTGCCGTTTATTGTCATAATTTGATACTGTATTATGTTGGCTATATATATCTTTGTTAATTACACTTTATGTGCATATAACAATTTTTATCCCCTGGACAAAATGTGACATCATCATTGACATATAGTTCTGTCAATTACTGAAATGTTCCCACACAGTTATGTTCCAACAGCTTAATTAGAACTATTTGTTAGCATGCAAGAATAAATAGTTGAGACTAAGGCTCATTTAACAATGAGATGATATGTACAAGGCAATATGTACTGTACATGACCCGACACTTCACTGTACTAAGACTGTACATCAGTGTTTGAATGTTTATGTGATCAATTAAATGTGAATACCTAGAACAAATCATTTGTTTATTTCCTTACTTTGTTACAGCTATTACAATATTGTCCTGTTATAACTTTTTTTTTTTTTTTTTTTTTTTTTTTTTTTTTTTTTTTTTTTTTATTGCTCAAAAAATGTCAATTGGTACAGCGATACAGCGGGGTACATATATATATATACTATCTACAGATGACGGGTATTACCTATTATGGCTGCCTGGTTAATCTATTCACAGGAAGCTTTTCCATTGGATTTCAAAATCTTTCAATTTATTCTTTTTCTCGTAATATGATTTCTTTAATGTTAGAATATTACGTAATTTTGTAATCAAACCACTTAGTCTAGGGAAAATGACACGATACTTACATTCATAGATATACTTCCTACATATGAGCATTACATAATCTATTTCATAGTTAATTCCGCCGAATAAAATGTTTTTTTCGTCATAAGGTAGTTTCTGTGTGCATCTCATACCTATCCACTCATACACGTCAACCCAGAATCGCTTAATTACTTCGCAATGTACAAAACCATGGATTAAGGTGTCAATCTCTTCTTGACAGAACTCACATAGATCGCTTTCCTTCAGTTTATATACATATAATTTTTCACCCGTACATATAATACGATGCATTAATTTAAACTGGAACTCCTGGAGTTTTACACTATTCATAGTTCTATAGATTGCGTTAAAATAGGACAAATATTCTTTCTCCGTTAAGGCTGTTCCTAAATCATGGTTCCACTTTTCCAACGGTAGAGTAGGTATTGCGAGTGTTTTCTTAATTAATATATCGTATACAAACTTACATTTCTTTTGGGAATTCATATATAAATCGTATAACCGGTCTCTTGGTATATGTACACTTTCGGGCTGTTCTAGTAACATCGATTTCCATGCTGGCGGAATACTTTGCAATATACCGTAATACTGTAAGATGTTAAATTTGGACTGTGGGTACTTGCTACATAACTCTTCAAAACTTAAAAATGAGCCATCGACTGATAATAGGTCTTCTATATACAGTACACCTGAAATTATCCAACCATTGTAACAAATAACCTTTTTGTCGATTTTTATGTAGGAGTTAAGCCATATCATCTCCTTAATGACAGTCGATTTGTCAAGTACCTCATGATAATGGAGTTCACACCAAGCCTTAATGATATCGGTGATGAGCCTGCTACCTGTTTTTGTATAGAGTGCGGATTGGGTGAAATCCTTCACCTCCAGGTTACACCGCCAAAGCAGCACATATACTGGGCCAAGATAATGTTTAACAAACGCCGCTATAGTATCATTCCGGGCAATCCTGTCAACCCAAGCTGTCTTGAGGGCTCTTTCTTGAGTTGTAATATTGGGCACATTTAGTCCCCCAAGCGATTTCTTGTTATACATAACGGAGCGTTTTACCTTTTCCCTTTTTCGGCCCCATATAAAGCAGAATAACTCTTTCTGTATTTCATTCGTGGTAGATGGGTCTGGGGACGGGAGAACTGACATTAAATATACCAGCTGGGAAATACCATAGCATTTGATGATGACAGTTTTTCCCAATAATGTTAGGTTCCTTTGCCGCCATAAGTTTAGGTGGCTTAATATTTTCTTTTTCCCGATGATGTAGTTTTCAGAAATTGTTCGTTGTACATCAATATATAATTTAATTCCTAAGACAGAGATCGGACCGGCCGTCCATGCAAAACCTGCTTGCGGGCAATCTTCAAAATTATCTCGTAGTGTTCCAATTGGTAGGACTACAGATTTATCGTAATTTACTTTGAGCCCCGATACAAGGTGGAAATCATCAAATGTCTGTTTTACACGCATGAGATTTTCTTCCGAATAGAATAAACATAAAACCGTGTCATCCGCGTATTGAACAATTTTGATCTCCACATCAGCGACTCTTATACCAGCTATGCCCGGGTCTTGTCTTATTTTAAGAGCAAGGGTTTCCGCCACCAGTAGGAATAAATAAGGGGACAGCGGGCAACCTTGTCGAAGGCCCCTGGAGAGGGCAAAATATTCGGATGTAGAACCGTTGTTGATTACACATGCTTTAATATCATTATAAAACAGATCAATCCACTGTATAAAGGCTGGACTAAAATTAAAGTACGTCAACGTTTTATTAACATATGACCAATCTACTGTATCGAACGCCTTTTCGAAGTCAACGGACAGGAGAACCATTTTTAATTGTTTCTGTTCTGCCAACTCTATCGTATTAAGGATTTTAAATATATTTTCCCCAATATAACGGCCTTTTAAGAAACCGGTTTGGTCCTGATGGATTAAACTAGGGAGTTTTAGTTTCATTCTCTCAGCTACACACTTAGCGATGAGTTTATAGTCTGCATTGAGTAGCGATATTGGGCGCCAGTGTTTCAGGAGAGTGGTATCTTTTCCCACTTTTGGGGCTAGCGTTATTACACTCATTCTGTGAGTCCTCGACATGATGCCCCGACGGTAAGCCTCATTAAAGCAGTTGACCAAGAGAATATTTATGTCTTCCCAGAATACCTTATAAAATTCATATGGTAAACCGTCGGTCCCTGGTGATTTTCCATCTTTTGTAGTTTTTAGCGCCTCTGAGACTTCTAAAATGGTTATTTCTCCTCCCATCTCTTCTTTATCTTCCTCGGACACTACGGGATGTGTTTCGGGAAAGAAGCTTTGTTCAGTGTTATCATCGACATCATTATTTTTTGAGGAGTATAATTTTCCATAGAAATTTGCTGTTTCTTTAAGGATATCAGTTTTTTCAGTAATAATCTCATCCCTTTCGGTTTTGAGTCTACTTAGTAGCTTTTTATTGTAATTTCTCTTCTCCAGGTTTAGAAAGTATTTTGTGCACTTCTCACCCTCCTCGTGCCACTGGGCTTTACTTCTCAAGATAATTCCTTGTAGCTCATTTTCTATTAAGTTATCTATATCATCTTGAACTAGCTGTATTTCATCTTTGATGCCGTTTTCTGAAGTCTTGGACAGTTTAACTTCCAGATACTTGAGCCTACGTTCTAAAGCAGCTAAGATGTTAGACCGCGATTTTTTCTTTCGAGCAGCATACTTCAGGGTTTCTCCTCTAATATTACATTTAACTGTGTCCCATAATAACATATGATCTACCTCTTGTTCTGTCAGTATAGTTTGCCTCACGGTATTTTTTATGATATCTTGATATTCAAGGTCTTCTAGAAGGGAGCAGTTTAATTTCCAGAAACCGCGGCCGCGTTCATTATTCGTTGTTATAATATTAATGTGTACACCTGAGTGATCAGATTGGAATTTTGGCAGTATTCGGGAAGACTGAGTTACGTTGACTAGACTTTGTGAAATAAGGAAAAAATCCAATCTCGTAAATATGAGTTGAGGTTTTTTTGTAAAATAAGTAAATTCTGTGATGCCCTCGTGCTGCGTCCTCCAAATATCAACAAGGTCACTCTCTTCCATATAGGTTTGAAGGGCGTTACGGCATTTTGTGTTGGCGTGATCAGCACGTCCCCCTTTTTTGTCAAGATCTGGGTTTAGAATGCAATTAAAGTCGCCGCCCATTATTATATTATCAGCATATAGTCTGTCGTCTAGACTTTCAAAGATATCCAAAAAAAAGTCAGGATTATCCTTGTTATGACCGTACACATTTGCCAGTACATATCTCGTTCCTTCTATTGTTATGTCCACAATTACGTATCGTCCCTGGTCATCTGAGAGGCACGAGTGTAGAACTGCGTTTAGACCTTTCCTGAGCATTGTACACACGCCTCGGGCTTGACTAGACCCATGGGCAAAGATTATATCTCCACCCCATTCCCTTTTCCACGAGCTTTCGTCTTCGCTAGTGCTATGCGTCTCTTGGAGTAGAGCTATATCCACCTGCCGTGTAGTACGAAACCAGTGGAAATATTTTAACCGTTTACTGGACTTTTGTAGCCCTCTAACATTTTGAGTAATTATATTAACCGTCATCTGTGAAGTTCTGGGATATAGTCTGTGGTTTTCCCCGTATCTGAATATGAGCTTGAGCAAATTCACCAATAAGAGTGAAGGGTTTTTGCCTTTCGTGCGATAGGATTGTACATTTTGGCTGCGCATTGTAGAGGGATGCACGACCGTTTGATACCACTGTTGTTGAGCTATCGGTGAGAAGGTCTTGATGTTTTACGGTAGGGATACGTTGTGGCCATGGTGGCTCGCCTGTGTTTTTGTCGTTGTTGACACTGTTCACATTACAGCTCGGTAACCTGCAGTGGGCCGTTGGCCCTGGCACCATGCTGCCGACTTGGCTGAGTCACACTACAGCTCTACACCTGCTCGTCAATGCAGAGTCAGTACACCAAAAAACAAGCGAATGGCAACTTAAACTATGAGACCGGTGGCCCGTCCCGTCTGAACAAACAATAGTCACGAGTGAAATATACAAGGGCCGAGCATTCATGGTATCGACATCGTTGAACGGACTGACCAACTGGTCACACCTGTGTGCGGACAGCAGTAAATAGGCCTAAGGCCACACGAAGCAAAACATTCAGAGGTGTGTCTACATTTCATTATTTCCCTTCAAGTTTCAACCAAAGCATCGGGATGTCAATTAATACTTTAGGAGGTTACCGTTGCCTTAACAGTGTTACAATTATCCGAAGTTGTACAGATACATATACAGAACCTTTTCTTATACCAGCGTCTGTCGACATACCTTTGATCCATTGAGTATGCGGTATATATATGCTGTTTCTACAAGGCTTCGTATAATGTCCTGGTATAGATACATATATTCCTTATATGGTGCAGGTAACATCAACTTTGGACTATTTTGGCTTGTATTGTCCGCCAGTGGTGTTACCACACGTGGTCCATATAGTCTTCCGCTCGGGGTATCCATGAATGCGCAGCTTCACTTCATTTCGGTCTGTTGAGTACCTCAGCTGTAGACTCTCCCCATCTGATCCGGGCTACTTGTCCTCGTTTATCTTTCACGTAACACTTTCCCCTCCAGCACCAGCTCTGCGCGATGTGTTCATCATTCTTCACCCTGTTCATGAGTCGCAGCATGTCCTCACATAGATCATCAGCCATCGATATGCCGGAGTCTTTCAGCGACCGGCGGCGTTTCATCAGATCGTCTTTACTATCAGCCGAGTCCAGTCTGACTATTATAGGTTTCACCGGGTTTTTGCTGGGGAGTGAATGGGCGCTCTTTATCTGGTGGGGTTGGATGTCCGCGGCGAGTTTCGTCTGAAAGAAGCGAAGCACCGTTGTTGTGCAGTCTTGCTCCGGGGAGGACGCGGGGTTTTGTAAGCCAAATATTCTTATATTTTCACGTCGTGAGTATTGTTCATTTTCAACTGCTTGTCGCCTGGTATGTTTGATCTCGTTTGTCATGTTAGTCAGTTTCTTCTCGCAGTCTTGTTGGTCTTTCCGGAGGGACGATATTTCCTTCTTCAATGCCTGATTTTCTTGTTCTAGGGAGGCAACCTTTAATCCTAGATTGCACTCTAAGGAGGCAAGTGCACCTTTCATCCCGCTCATCTCGCTTTTTATTCGGATCTCAATGTCTGAAAATTTTTCATCGAGCTTGCGTTCAAATCGTTCGATGATTTGTGTCATATCATCCATTTTCTTCTCTGGTGCAACTGGGTATGAGTCCGAAGATAAATGACGGTGTTTTTTGTTCTCCGTCTGGTCCTCCGATGATGACGCGGAAAATGCTTCAGATCGCCTGCGAACACTCATTAGGTTTGCGTGGCCTGAAATTTCGTGCCTCCGGGTTGCGCTCCGATAAAGATGTGTAAATCATTGAAATTCATTTAAATATCCAGTTCATTTTTCACCTTCAACAGTTTAATCCATTCCCTGTTACTTCATCGTACTGTGGATAAGTTTCTGCGTCTCATATGTCCTTTATTGTGGTTCGAGCGGCGAATAGCTGCAGAGCTGTATAATTAGCGACCCTCGCCAATCGCCATGTTGTTTTCGTCCTATAACTTGAAACTTTCGTGTTATAACTTGAAAAACATCAAGTTATCTGCAATTTTCTGATTTTGTTCGAAAGATTTGATTCTTTTTGAAAAATAAAGGAACTTTTGCATTATTCCATTTAATTTTTGTTTTACGTTGTTCAGCTGGTCAAACTTCAAAAGTGCGCTAAAAAATAAATTTCTAAAAAATATATATATTGGCGGCCATCTTGAAAAATGGCGGCCATTTTGTCTTATTCTAATGAATTCTTATTTGGCGTTGTTCACCAGGTAAAACTGCAAAAGTACAAATTCGTACAATAATATCTTGGAACTATTATTTCATAGACTTTCTTTGGTTATCTTGGCGGCCATCTTGAAAATGGCGGCCATTTTGAAATATCTGACCTGAGTCCATAGTCCAATTTTTCCGTACATCAAACTCTACAAGTGTACCAAATTTGGTTCTTTTACCACCAGAGTGCAATATATTGCAGGACTGCCGCGGGTACTAGTACATAACTCAGCAAGAATAGCAAAGCCACCCCCCCCCCCACTTCGCCGCTCCCCCCCACCTCCTCCACCGCCACCGACCCTCACAGGGAGGAGGCGATGAAGATGCACGACGGCCTCTCCACCCCAATTTCTGCCATACCAGATTTTACCGATCCCGGCTTTCCCGCCCCATCAAATCCGGTCGCGCACAATCAGAACGATATCTCCCCGCCCCCCATCCCCACCCCTGGCACCCATCCCCCACGGCAGACCCCCGGTGCAGCTCGGTAACCACACCAAAGAGAAACATTCTACAACATCCACACCCTACGAGAATCTTGAAGCTTTTGTTAAATTGATATAAACGTTTTTGTTGATACGATACCGTGCAAGATACGGCGCTACCATTCAACCACGTGCTTTTGTTTACATTCTAACACGGTATATCATAGGTGGCGCCTCGGTTTGTTTTGTCACAATCGGCCCATAGGGGAAGTTCAGAGTTGGCTATCCTATTATACACTATCCTTGTATGGACTGAGCAGGTGAGGACAATGGTGCTCCGTTTGTCGTAGAACTGTAAACATCGATGATTTGGCTCAAAATACAACGCTTCCAACAGTCTCATCGAACGGACCACATGCATTATGGAGAGATAAAGGTCTTATCTTTAATTATATTATGATTTTATAGTTAGCCATGCCTGGACCAAAGCAAACAAAAAATAGTTTTACACCCACTCGATTCTTCACACACAAACCGCGCAGCCGGCCGGTTCCAAACAGTAAAACGTTGACTACAATGAGTGCGAGTCACGCAGCTGTAGCAAGGCACCAGCGTGATGCGCACTCGTTCTAAGAGCACGTGTTTTTTTGTTGGTCCCCAAAAGACCTAAACCGGAAATAGAACCTGCGGGAACTGTACAGCCCTATTTAGCGCGGTGCATGCGCACGGGCGGCCATTACCCGGCAGAAAATAAAAAGTCGCGTGCGGCGAGCTTGCCTTGACCTCTGACCTTAGTTTTTCCACTCTCTGCCTTCGATTTACTCCGCTAGGGCTAGCTTGCGTGGCGCCACCGTGCGGGGAGCTTGTAGTTTTTCTTGTTCGGAATCTCCGCCGGTAGGTGGCTGAGCGCTAGTTCCCTGTTGAGAATACTGATGCATGTAATTAAGTGTTACACGCCCCTTTTAAAAAGGCCAAGCAAGCAAAGAGCCAGGCAAGTCTTCAGTGCTGCTTAGGGTTATCTCGTTCGAACTCGATGTTGAGTCACGCTGTGCCTAACAGAAATCGTCTGAAGCACAGCACGTATAATTTGGCCCTTCATATAAAAGGCGGAATAATAGACCGTTCCAGGGGAAATTCTGGCAGGCGCGTGTTTCGGGTGAACTCCAGCTCGAGCCAATCTACCCCTGGCAAAAGAAACGTTGAAGCCGTACACCTGAACCCGAAAAGCCATGGGCAAGCATGGTCTCCGCATGCGATAATCTGTTAATCCCTTAACACGCAGTGTCTATTTTTGACGATAGATGTCGCCTGGTGTATCTGGAACGTTCTATTGCGCCATGGCAAAAAACAACGCAGTATAATGATGGCATGTACACCTCATTATGTAATTGATAATATGTCAAAGGTAAAATCTAAAGGGCGATTCCGATAGTGGAATGAAAGAAACAAAGACCGCTCCAGTGGAAATTCTGGCAGCTAGACGCCGGTAACTCTAGCTCTCTCTGCACTGCATCTAGCACGCCGCAAAAGGCGAGTACGGACTTATCATAGATTGACAGGGTGTTTTCTCAAAACAAAATCTCTCTTTGTACAGATAAATATCTTTACTATCAAAGGATACCATTTTAAGAACGAGACGGAGGCATATAAGCCGAGAATACAGATGATATCGATGCCAACCGGCGCCGGAATGTAATGACGCTGTGCGTAGCAGTAAGGCAGTCATATTTCCGGTTTGCTGAGGGGCTTCAGTGCGTCAATATAATGATTTTAACGTTTTGGCGTCTATTTTGTCCAGATATATTACAAATCTAATTTAGGAATATACACTGCACAGAATACATAACTTCGTACCAGATTTGTAGCCCTACCGATTATGCTGACTTGTAATAAAGCGATGATAGGAACCGGTATCACGATGTTATTAATGAAACGTCGTTTATATTTATGGTTAAGACAATCCGGGTCGTTTGCAAATATGGTCGGTCGGTCGCTTGCTTGTGCATCGGTCTGTTGCAAGTCGGGGAGTGATTGGTTAAGAAAGAGCGAATGGGGAGGAGAATGTCAGGAGAGAGATAACGGGCGTAGATGCATGAGAATACGAGGGACGGCTACCAGTGACAGGTCAAAAGAATGAAGGAAGTGAATTCAATGGCTGGTAATCCGAGGAGCAACGGGCGGCCGGGAATACACGGAGAGGATGAGAAGCCACTGGGAAGGATGTGTTAGACTATGGGAGCGAGCATGTCTGCCAGTAGGCCTATAGGAATATCAGGGAGAGATAGTATAACCTACCAGGGCAAGAGAGGCGGGTGAGAGTGCCAGTAGTGGAAAAGAGAAATTTGTTGAAAACGCCTGGCGTGGATGAGATGAGCGAGCGACCTACAGACATGAAGACGGTGGAGGTAAATGCGGGATCCAGCCGACGATGAGGGGGTGCGAATGGCAGAGGAAAGGAAGAGGGTCCGCCAAGAGATGGTAATTAACAAGGTGTCAAACAGACACATCTTTTTATGTGCTTATTACAACACAATACTAAAAAAGGTGTGTTCAAGCTAATTTTTCTTTTGAAAAAAGTGAGGTAGAAGCCCCGCACCCCCGTATTACACTTCAACATGGCGGCCTATGGGATTTTCACCCATTTTTTTATTTAAAAAAAAACAAGGCGGTCGGGTGTCGTTGTCTCGACCCTTTTGACACCGGGTATATCACCTTTTTGGTGGTCCGGTTTCTCTGGACCGTCTCCGAGCGAGCTTTTTTTCGTCCCTCCCGACTCTTCAATCCCTACCATCTCGGTGGGTGGTTTCGTTTGAAGAGACCATGAGACAAGACGCTGTATAGCGAAGTCAGCGATCGGTGTGGAATGTGTTAAGATATATTTTCAAACTTTGAAATTAATTTGTAGTCTACCAGGAATAATCAAATAATTGCTGTATTTCCCCCCCCCAACCCCCCTTTCCTCCCAAAAAAATCAAGCCTCCTGTTCCCCAAATATCGCTTTATACGTTTTGGAGAGTATGCTGAAAGAAAGGAAACTGATAAATTTGTTGGATGATTATAAAAAAATTATTGTACGCTTAGTCAAGCCTAATAATTTAGCCCACGTATTATTTTATCAAGTTATCCTAATGTCTTTCATCTTTTATTCCTTATTTACTCATCTGCAATCTGCAAGCAATTTGCTCCGAGTTTCTTCCAGTTACGGTTGCGGCAAGAGGTATTTGCGTTCTTCGGGATCGGGCTTTTCAGTTCACCGTGAACTGGGAATGACGAAAATAATTCATTAATCGTGAACTGAGAATTTTAACACTAAATTTGGCAATCGCCAATTTCTATCATGTCTCCGCCGCTTCCAATGTACGGGGAGACTTCTCCAATTAATTTATTCTTCATGACACGACCCCCCCCCCCCCCAAGTTACCGTCATCCAAGCACTCGTAGAAATGTGTCGCTATCACTTTAATCGTCGGTAGAGACGATGTACACGGTAGAGACGATGCCAACTGTGGCAACACTAAGGATGTTAGATCTTCATTACCACCGATCGTTGACGATCACCAGGAGGAAATATGCTGCCTAAGTGAAATACTAAGTGCGTGCCCAGTAGAAACTATTCGAGCGTTGACCTATGTCACCCATACTCACCCAGGGAGTAGATTTTCTGAGGTAGGAATTGCCGAATTTCCACGGTGTGTTTTTTTGTATTTAATTTTTTTTGCTACAAGGCTAAGATTCTATGACGGGCAGACATTTTTCGCCGTTAATTTATGAATGGGCCATACTTATAAACACCGACCTAGGGACCATGTTCGTAATCATGTTGTCCAAAAATCCACAAATGTCCTTTCGTCATATGAAGTGATGTTTTCAGCCACCTAGCTGACATCAATCAACATCATATTCACCATCTGAAAACGCCGAATTCGTAATAAATGATCGAAGACTTTGACTTCTATATAATGTTTTAGTCAGACGCAAGTGTTTGCCGCCTTTGATTCTGTCGTTAGAGAGAAACATGACATAACTGGGGCAACATGGATGTCGGTTATACTACCAGCATGACCCATCTCGTAGCTCCTCCCAAGTTGTATAACCCAACCAGTTCAGACCGTGGCCGGATCACTGAATGAGTGGATTAGTATCGGTGCATGTTACGCCATACATAGAAGAACATAATGGTTTTGATGTCTTTCTTTATTGCATACTCCAAAGTTGGATTCCAGGCATTCATAAAATGACACCCCACACGCCCCAATACCCCCCCCCCCCCCCACACACATATGAAGTCTTGTTCGCTTAGACGTCCGGTTTACTCATTTTGGGGACAAACAAACGAAGGACGTGTTTGGAACGAGTTTAGAATCTCCGTGCACACTGGTATCCTGACTATCTGTGACGTAGGGGTGACATGTATGTTACGCAAAGAGAGACTGGGAACCAGACCACCTGCGCAAAAGCCAGGCGCCGAGAGGTGGGTCCATTGCGGAAGGCCTAGCGCTATTTAAGAAATATAGCTTCACAAAACGGATAGATGACATTTTGTTTGTTTCGCTGAGGCACGCGAAACTCTGTGACGTCACTCGCTGTTTGGCGAACTTGCGAAAGCCCGGGTGCAGGACTAAATTTATAACGTCATTTTTAGCTTTCGAGTGTTTTGAAGTCGGATTTTTCCCTGTATATTCCTAAAGTTCTGCGCTTCATCGCCTCCAAATATGTTAACGTATATCTCCCATAGCCATGTTTAGTGAAATGGTACTCATAGTCTTTAGAATAAACCTGGAAAGAAATTGACTTATAGCTACATATATTTCAACATGGAGCACGTGTGTTCGTTTGTCCCCAAAACTGAAGTCTCGCGGCCCGAACGCGAGAAATTTATAGCCCTATAGACATAGGAAACATACCATGAAGCACAGAATAGACCGGACACACCTATACATTGCGACATACGCTTGGACAGGGTGCGTACGTTTAACATGAATGACCTAGAGGCTAACATAAACGACACATAACCATACATAACCTGTTATACACCAAATGTCGGTGCCCATGCAACAACACACTTTGCATCAAAGAATTTTTTTTCCCATAGGCATCCTTGAGCGAACCATTACATTTCCCCTAAATACTCGTAAGACAATATGTCGTTTACGACAGGTGCTCGTGCATACAATTTCATTGGATAATCGTTGCATTGTGTTTTAATATGTGATGTCAGAACAGGCCCCGAAGGTTGCATTTATGGAAAAAAATCCATAGGTCACCGTTGGTATTCAGACAGTAGGGAATATTTAGTTATCTAATGCTATTGAAATGTAAAAAATTGCGAATATTGGTAATTTTTCTCATTAAGAGCACACTGAAAAAAAAGTGTAAACTGATTGTTTTCATGCAATTCATTCTTTTGTGTTTCCTTGTACCTCTTGTACATCACGCAATAAAAAAAATGATATGTCACCAACCAACGTTACAACGGGTTATTCGCATTTGGCTTGAGAATAGCCGCTTTTATCTTTTAGGACGGGCCATTTCATCTGGCTCTGAATTTTCAAAGAACTAGCTTTGTCGGTTGCCGACATAATGTCATCTATTTCTATGGAAAAAGAATCATACCCTCGTGCCATTAATAAAGCGAATACCCTTTTCTGACAAAAAAATGCAATCCATCACAAGAACCCAAAACAAAAGTACTGACCGCCCCCCCCCCACCCCTCCTTCCCACCGAAAAAGAGAACAAAAAACAGATTAAGCCTCGTCGTACCCCTCCCAGAACCAAGGACGCAGTACACACTTTTCAAACACATGTTTTTTCTCCCGTGTGCGTTCTCACGGGAACCGTAAGCGCGTCCTTTCGTGCGAAAGACGCAGCACACATTGCACTATGAGGTTTCTCTCCCGTGTGGGTAATTACGTGAACCGTTAACGCGCCCTTATTTGCGAAGGACGCAGCACAAACATTGCACACAAATGGTTTCTCTCCCGTGTGGGTCCTCGTGTGAACCGTTAGCGCGCTCTTCCTTGCGAAAGACGCAGCACAAACATTGCACACAAACGGTTTCTCTCCCGTGTGCGTCCTCACGTGATCCGTTAGCGTGTTCTTAATCGCGAAAGACGCAGCACAAACATTGCACACGAATGGTTTCTCTCCCGTGTGGGTCCTCGTGTGAACCGTTAGCGCGCTCTTACTTGCCAAAGACGCAGCACAAACATTGCACACAAACGGTTTCTCTCCCGTGTGCGTCCTCACGTGATCCGTTAGCGAGTTCTTACTCGCGAAAGACGCAGCACACACATTGCACACAAATGGTTTCTCTCCCGTGTGCGTCCTCACGTGATCCGTTAGCGTGTCCTTGCGTGCGAAAGACGCAGCACAAACACTGCACGTATATGGTTTTTCTCCCGTATGGGTCCTCACGTGACCCGTTAGCGCGCTCTTAGTTGCGAAAGACGCAGCACAAACATTGCACACAAACGGTTTCTCTCCCGTATGCGTCCTCACATGACCCGTTAGCGCGCTCTTAGTTGCGAAAGACGCACCACAAACATTGCACACAAATGGTTTCTCTCCCGTGTGGGTCCTCGTGTGAACCGTTAGCGCGCTCTTACTTACGAAAGACGCAGCACAAACATTGCACACAAATGGTTTCTCTCCCGTGTGGGTCCTCACGTGAATCCTCAGCGTGCCCTTGTGTGCGAAAGTCGCAGCACACACTTTACACACATATGGTTTTTCTCCCGTGTGGGTTCTCACGTGAGTCGTTAGCGCGCTCTTTTGGTTAAAAGCTGCAGCACACACATCGCACGCATACGGTTTTTCTCCCGTGTGGGTCCTCATGTGCTTCGTTAGCGCCTTCTTTTCTGTGAAAGAGGCAGAACACGCTTTGCACGCATATGGTTTCTCTCCCGTGTGAGTCCTGGCGTGAATCGTCAGACCGCCCTTGTGTGCGAAAGACGCAGCACACACATGGCACGCAAATGGTTTTTCTCCCGTGTGGGTCCTCATGTGACTCGTTCGATTTCCTTTTTGTGCGAAAGACGCAGAACACAATCTGCACACATATGGTTTCTCTCCCGTGTGTGTCCTCACGTGATTCGTTAGCTCGATCTTCTGCACAAAAGACGCAGAACACAATTCACACACATACGGTTTCACGCCCGTGTGGATTCTAACGTGAATCGCCAGCCTTCTCTTCTTTGCGAAAGCGGCCGAACACACTTCGCACACATACGTTTTCTCTCCCATGTGGGTCATTGCGTGAATCGTCAGCGATCTCTTTTTTGCGAAAGACGCAGTACACACCCTGCACACAAACGGTTTTTCTCCCGCGCGGGTCATCGCGTGAGTCATTATCGTGCGCTTTCGTGCGAACGGCGTAGAGCACACTTTGCACACATTCAAATGGTTTCTGTCCCGTGTGGGTCGGCACGAGAATCATTAGGTTGCCTTGTTGTGCGAAAGACACAAATCACAATTTGTATGGGTGACTTTCTCCTTGTGGATCAGGTATCCCTTGAGGCAATTCCCCATACGTGACGCCATACGTGAAACAGATCGGGTGCAGATCACTACCAATCCGATGGTGTGTGTGTCTCCGACTGGTTGGTTGTGACGAGTTCATATGCTGCAACACATAAAACACACAGAGACAAATATAGAAAATGCACTGTATCAAGTCTCACGAGAATACTCGTTAAATTACATCATCTACACATAGAAAGACTTTATCAACGTATAGACATATAGAATGTCGATAGTTTCTCAATATTTAGAAAATAAAATACTGATTTTTTCTTAAACAGCAATGAGGGGTCGCTTGAAAACCTTAAAGTGTCTCTCGTGCATGTACAAGGCAAGACAAGAATGACAGTGTAAAATTAGTAGTAATGTACTGCTAGACACAATACTAGGTATGTTATAGCGAGCGCAAGCGACCTCTTAAGGTAACATGCATGCATATTCAAAGTCCATTTTAAGCATAGGCTTAGAACTTTCATTCCGCGTAACAGCCCCCATGAGACGTTTTCGGATTCGGAGTAAATATCAGCTGTACATAAATATATTCAAGCAAAGAGAGGTCAAAGCCTATTATGTCATGTCTTCAATAATTAAATCAGCTGCCCACAAAATTAACGAATAAATTATTTAATGTTAACACTGGATGTAGGCTTCAAATTAAAGTTAATTTATAAGCGACGCGCTAAATGTCTGTTGCCAAGCAGAGCGCTCTTGGTGACCGCCCATCGGCTGCTGTCATAGTGAGTAGTTGTGACGTCAAAATGTTATAAACATGACGTCACAATGGGAGTTCCTAAGCAACCGAATGATATGCCACAATCACGTGCATAGTGTACGTCATCCCGCCAAAGATATTCTTTATGGCAAGTCGAAGTGAGATTAATTGTGAATATTAATGTAGATGCATCCCCTCGGAATCTCTGAATCAATAAATATACCCTCGCATTTTTAGGTAGCACCTATCCATATTATACTAATACACCAATGGGCTATTGCTATCTTGCGGAACGGAACGATGCCGCGAAAAGAGTCACTTCACCATCAATTTATAACAAAATTAGAACTTATCCAAAGCATATTTTACTCTTTCTTACAAACAGGATTCAAGCTAAATAAGAGACTTAGAAATACCATTAAAAATTGTTATGTGCATTTTTAGCAATCCCTTAAAGTTAAAGCGTTGCTGGCAACGTACAAAATGAAATCACTAAGATATTGTTTCATACTTCAAGCACCATTGAACAACATGGCTACATCCACAGGGGCAGATCTACCTAGATCTACGATAATAAACATGATAAAACCTTAGAAAATTACAAGCTTTGGTTATCAACTGAGATATTGCTGAATGATTAGCTAAAGGGCTTCTGTGCATCCTCTTTCAATTCATTGTCAAGTCTTGCTTCGGTAATGATTTAGACCCATGACTTATTTAATACAAATACAGTTAATCGCCCAATCATGCAGACCAACAAAGCATTACACCAGGGTGTGATTATACTTTCTCATTACTTGTGATTTATTACCGATTACTCATTACTGGTGACTTATTTACTCTAGATTATTTACTCTGGTTTATTTACTTTCACATTCATAGTCCGGAACTCAGATCAAAATACGTAGTATATACGAACAATTGAAGTGCACTTGGTGTGTATTCCTAATGACAGAATCCATATACCATTGCATGTGAGTCATGGAATAGTATCGAGATAATTGAGCAATTCAAAATGATGTTTAGTTTGTTGTGGTTGTCTCATTATAACCGTTATCACTACCATTATGCTACTTCGATTGACTTTGTAATTGATCAGAAAATATTATATTATATAGAGCTCATGATAAATCAAGAGTGTGACTCCTCTCCCCAAATCCTGCTACACTCCAAGTGACATAATAATATACCCTAGGGGCGAATCTAGGAATTTGGAAGGAGGGCGGGGGGGCGGTGACAAGGCGGGGGCTATAAGAATTGGCAACTGCGGGGGTTGAAAACATTTTCGACCTTAACATCTGCTTGCTTGAGTGGGGTGGGCGTAAATACCCCTCTCCCCCCCACACACACATTTAGATCTGTCTTTGGCTTTCATCTATGCTATATGTCACTTTCCGATGTATTTCCTCAGAAGGCCAGATTTTTACAGTGTAGTATTTTCTACTTCCCAAACTGAGGGGGTTCCAACCCTCTAACCCCCCTAGATCCACGCCTGCATTCCCATATAGAGTTTGTATCATATTATGATAGCAGATGGTTCAGCTTACTATGTCTGACACATGGTCTGTAAATAATCTTGTTAATCTAGATGCCTATATCAGAGCAGCTGACCGAATTCTACCCTACCTGGAGTACCTTTTATTGCCATAGCTGCAACTGTCATTTTGTTTATCAGGATTTATCACGTGATAGACGGGGATGCCAATGAAAAGGGTCGGCATGGCTTATATTGTATACATGTATTATTGCCCACATGTCTTAATACACAGATAATTGCATATCATATATATGGACCTAGCTAATTTGGCCGTTAATTTAATTAATTTGATGCATATTTTCAAAGAAACAAAATAATACACGACAGAAGGTGCTCGCACTATACATGATAGCTACCCCCATAACAGGGTATTAGCCAGAGACCCGCCTCAATTTTTTTAGAGCAGATTTTCGATTTGGCTGGTACTTACCCACCGAAAAAGAGCCCTTTAGTCAGAAGGTTTAGAAGAAAATCATAATTTTGTATGACATTGATCACTACTTTCATTTATAGAATTGCAAATTGCTGGCTCATAATAAGACCTGATCGGCTAGCACCCTGAGGTATATGTATACTGAACACTTTTTTCTACCAGCAAAAATAATGGCTGTCAACAAAAAAATTCTGGCTAATACCTTTCTTAGGATTCTGTTGTAATGAGTTAGACACACAGATCAGATCAAATGTGTTTAAATCATTATACCTTGATCGATTAAATATAGTTGTATAATAATATGACCTAAAATAAATCAAAACCTAATAAATTTGCTGTAGGCCTATATATATATCTGTAATACACTATATGATTGATTTGTACATTTGATGCTAGTCCAATCTTTTCCATTGGAAATTTTAGTACAGACAGATGGCTAAACTTGGATCTAGTTGTAGATGGTGCAGCAGCTAGCGTAACATACACCTCTAACTTCATCTCACTCCGGGAATAAAGAGACACATAGGTAGTTGACATGCAAAATTAAAGCCTAATACTTTAAACTCACGTCTTCAATACAGGAGGCGGATCCAAAAATTTGAAAAGGGAAATGGCATGTTGTTGTCGAAACTTGTGACCGTGTGGATGGGGCTCTGAACAAAATTGTGACCAGGGGGACAGGTGCTCTGAACAAAATTGCAACCATTGGGTCCACCACTTACAACCGGGTGGCGAAAACAAACCTTAATCTTTTTCTAATTTCTTCCTGAAAGTAATGACTAATCACATAAGTAACCATTCTTAAACGGCAAAAATATTCCAGTCTGTCACCAGAAAATCATATGAAAACATGTGTTTTCACTGACCCAATGACTGGATCCCTGAACAATGAACCAATTAGCATGGCTTATAATATCATGTGATGACCTTGCAAATGTGCAGTAATCAACTTCCTGTAAAAACAATTGTGGCATGTTGTTGTCCATTTTTATGCATTTAGGCAATTATGGCTCCTTTTGAAGGCTTTAACAACTTTGGAACAGTTCATACATCAGTAATTATATATAGAAAAGTACTTTTACATTGTTGAAACTAATTATGAAAGCTATACTTAAACAATTCAATTTGTCATGTGAAGTTGATTTTTTACTTTAGAATGCTATGTGGCTATTAGCCTGAAAATGAGACCATAGCCATGAACTCATGGCTACCTGATCCCTATTATCGGTCAAGCTTATATGTGCTAAGGTCAAGCTTATATGATAGGGATACAGTCTTTCTGTGTGGGTGATAATAGGGATCAGGTCAGAAACTGCAGGATCACCCCCCGCTGCCTCTGAAACATCGAACAGTGAAAGCGTTCCTCCTCATAAATGGCCTCAGTCTGAGATCACCTGAGTTTTGCATTGGAAACTGGCATTCTTTATCAGAAAGGGGAGGGGTTAGCCCCATCAGATGCCTTGTTATGGATTTCATATTTTTCTACAGCCACACCGTTGTCACCAAGGTCCACGTAGGTTACAGCCGCCAATGGATGTGGCCTCCATATGCTATGGCCGCATGGCGGGGTTGAGGTAGCGGGAAGGGGGAGGGGCAGTGGGGGGGGGGGGGGGAGGTATCTGGGGATTAGCGTGGACCAGCATGGCAGGGGGTTGTCTAATAGCCCTAATCGTATACTGTTATTTTCAGGGTGTGAAGTGGAAGACCTGACAAGTGGACTTCAAGGCACAGATCGTGTAATGTTATTATCTGCTGAAGATGAATGAATATAAAGAAAAAAAAACTGTCAATATGTATTTTCCATTTTATATCGTTGTTGGTCTTTTACTTTCAATTCTCATAGTATCTTGTCCCTGAATAAAACAAAACACCACACAACGGGATAATAATTAAAATCATTATGCTAGAATGAAATAAAGTCTCCAGAAGGAAGCCCACAACTCGAGATTGGCAAGGGGGGAGGGAGGGGTCGACTGGGGCTTAGGGCCGTTCGTGATATGCTTCGTAAGCGTCCAGCAGGCATATTACCGGCAGGCATGTCTCGATCTCGACCGTAACTTAATCCCTCAGTCAGTTTTCTTTCAAGTTTGCCACTCCACCCCACAATGAACTGACAAACCAAGAGCACAGAAACACCCCCCCCCCATGAGCTGCCACAGCATATGGCGGCCACATCCACGAGCGCTTAACTTCTTCGTTCATTATTAGTCCCCATGCGGTCATCTGCACTAAGCCCCACCTCTCATAGTCTATATATAGCAAACAAAATGCAACTTTCGTATGCAACAAAAAAATGGTGCTGCCAATACCGCCTCAACTTCCAAGTCCCTCGGCAAGCTAATTTGCCATGATCCCACCATACGTCTCCATTTCCAACATCACAAATAGTTTATCTTGTTAACTAAACTTACTTTAGATCATAATATTCAGTTACTATAGCAAAATGACGCATTTGTGCAGAATACCACACAATCCACTTTTCACAGATGGATCGCGATAGACAGAACACGCATTGTTGATGATGAAATTACAGGACTTGTCATTTATCATTGAAATAGCTTAAGGAGGGGCTGGGGAGGCATTTTATAGTATTGAAATAAAATGTGCAAATTATTTATTTTATTCTCTCTATGAAAGAGAAATGGACAAATCTCAATCGAACCAAGATACTCGTAAGATGATATTTTTGAAGCGCGTGCCTTTTGTTTTATTGGCAGTCTATTAAATTTTCTCGATCTATTGCTCCCTCTGCAGATTTGAAATGAACAGTCCATTTCTTAACATGAGCGTGCTATTCCATATGTAGTGGGTGTATCTCGTTTCATCCAGTCACAGCTCGCCTGCGTCGTTCGATTGTCAACCATGCGTGTTCAGTCTATCGCGATCCCTCTATGAAAAGTGGGATTGTGTGGTGTTTTGCACAAATGCGTCATTTTTCTGTATTAACTATAATACTATATTATGATCTAAAGTAAGTTTAGTGAAGAAGATAAACTATTGTTGATGTTAGAGATGTATGGTGGGATAATGACATTTTAACTCGCCGAAGGACTTGGAAGTTGAGGCGGTATTAGCAGCGCCGGTTTTTTGTTGCATACTCTTTGCTATATATAGATCATGAGAGGTGGGGCTTAGTGCAGATGACCGCATGACCGCCGCCATGTTCTCGTCGACATATTAATGTCTATCTAGAAACTAGAGTACATCAGAAACTTAATAAAAAAGATCTGGTGAAAAAATATTAATAAATAAAGAAGTTATAACACTTTATAGATTTCGGTCACTATATCCATTTCTGTGATTTCGCGGGGTAAAAAAAGGCCAATTTTTAACTAATTTGTCACTATTTTGCCATTTTCTTCAAACTGGTCCAAGATAAATCAATAAAACTTGGCCGAGTGATGTGTTTTTGAATGTCATTATTTAATTTCATTTTTACTTTTATAAATATGATATATTTTGATAATTAACCATCGATCACTGATTTTTTAATTAAATTTTCAATATTAAAAATAAGAAAAAGAAAAAAAAATTGTATTTTATTATATCATGGAATAATTAACATTACTACATAATGCTTCTATTATAACATTACTCCTCCTTTATGTTATTTTTATTATGATATTATGTATATGTAAATACATTATTATATTATGTGAAATATTATCAACAAAAATCTGAAAAACTCGTTCTTGGTAATTTTTGCGCCTAAAAAATAATTTATTATATCAAGGAATCAGTAACATTAATTTATAATACTTTTATAATATGGTTAATCTCACCTTAAATTATTTCTATAACTATATTAGGCTTAATAAAATGTTATTTAAAATTATATAAATTATTATTAAATATTAAAAATATGAAATTGTCACAAACAGAACTAATCTAACTACCTTTACTTCCAAAACATTTTTGAGTATGATATGTCATGTTGTTACTACTACGAAATGACTTCAGCTATAGTGTAAGATTTTAGTGCACAATTTTTTGTGACATGGATAAAACATTAAAGAGATTGAGGTAAGTGTTTACTTATTTTACACTTTGGTAACATATATATGCTATCTTATCACTACTAGAATACCAGATTGCTATAACTCTATACAATTATTTACATATTTGCTTGGCTATTTTGTTAACAGGATACAAACATTTGCACTTCGTCATCTTACTTTAATGCTGTACATCTATGAGTGTTTGATTTTCTTTTAGGTTCCAAGTAAAAACAGACACATATTGGAATAGTACATGCAGAAAAGGCTGGATCTTTACCATAAGACATTAACCATGCATTAAACAATACTTGAAAGAACTTGAAAATTGAAATTGAAATTGGAATAGAAGACTACATGGACACCTGTATACCTGCATTGACTACCTAGCTCTTCCACCCTGTGAATAAAATCTTATGAATCTTACTTGTGCAGTTAGTATATGTCTACATGCCGCATAATCACCTTTTCACTGAAAACTGACTGAGATCAAAGTACACATTGACTGAAGTGGATGTAGCAATCTCCCAGGACAATAAATGGATGCCATTAGGTGCCAAGGCCTGGATTGGAACCAAGAAACTATACCAGGGAAATGAGAGAACAGGATCATGCCCTGGCAGTAAATGCATAGACCTCATGATCGCAATTTACCCTCAATGAATTTCTTGAACCATTGGCATGTTATGAGGAAATTCTAAATTATGTACTAGAGTCAGGCCTGGCTACACAAGTGTAAATCCTTCGTTTCCACAAAGATATTATATTCATTAACTGAGCTAGAGAGCAATATATCCCTACCTTAGCTTCTTCAGAAACAAACTTCTATAGAGGAAAGCAAATTCTTTAAGGTGGTAGAATATTTAGGGACGGCTGTGTACTTGTTACACTAAATGCCTTCCATAGTTTATAAAATCACTTCCTTAAGATTTGTATACTATTTAGAGGTTAGATAGCACAGAACAGCATAACTATATATTGATATTTTAAAGTGATTAAAATTATCAGAAGCAATTTGAACCCTTTTATTGAATATTGATTAGTTTGTCAGTTATATAATATATAAGTATCTCCTCCCAACTATGAATCAGTCCATAGAAATGTAAAAATAGCAGATATGGCTGAATTGTATTACATGTAACCCCCCCCCCCCATATCAAATTTATAAATTATAAGAATAGAGTTAAACATAAAATATCCCTCAGTTCAGTTCTAATATTAACATATCAGACTGATAATGTGTTTAGAAAAATAATGTTAGTGTATTAAACATGTTAAAGACAAGATATATAATATCAAATAAGTTTAATTAAAACTAATAACAATTATAATAAAAGAAATATACAAAGATATATTCTGATATTTATCCTAACTACGTCAAGGTTGATGTGTAATGATACCAAAGTATGCATAAATGCATGACAGATCTATAAATACTATAATTTTAATGGTCAAACAAGTCGGAGCAAGTTCGAAATAAAGTTTTAAATAATTTAAAAATGGTAAAATACTTCAATAATTGGTATTGAAAGCATGTAATCCACAAACAAACACATAATTCTAAGCTAAATATACATGCTGCCGTCCCTATTTACGTGCACTATCAATTTAACAGAAGCTATTTAAATGTTGACGTCGATCTCTTATGCAACGCAAAGTCCGTAACGGCTCCTAATATCGCCCACTCGGAGGGGGGCGCTTCAAATCGAAAGCTGGCACACTCAGGCAACCTTAGATACAGAACTAACAACTGTCTCTATGGGGTTATAAGGGCTTCTAAATTCAAATTCCCGTGCCGGAAATTTCTCCGATTTCAACTTCTATTAAATTCCTACATACCTCTCTATTCATCTGGCTCTAAAAGCTTTATTTTTGATCGATTTGAATTCCCCGAGCAGACAAATCATCCTGAGAATGCCGCCATGGCGGGAGGATAAAGGGGAAGTAACTACAATAAGAACTGTAGGTGTGCCGATCGCGGAAACAGAGGCACCCCCTAAATCACACATTTGCGAACCGCGCGACGTCATTTCGCAGCGCCATCTAGCATTTATTGGACAGGCTAATAAAGGTATGAAGAACAACTTGACAAATTGATAAGGACCGTTTATTTCTGTACTTTCTACAATCGACGGCCGAAGGGGGCTGATTTTTTAAATCAACGCACACAACCGAAACTGGCTTCATGGCTCTCTCTCGTCTCCTTTAGGTGCGAGGTCAAGAGAGCCATGGCATGTGTCAAGGCTAGGCTAGCCGTAGCCCACGTACCCCGTCACGAAACACGTGCGAGAGGTCCACTTTACAAGTTGCTAGAGGTTTCTATACAAAACACTCACCTGTAATTCTTACTTTTTTAGGTTCCAAAACATTATCTTCCAGAAGTGTCCGACAGAAATAAGTGTCCTGCTACTAATACTCACTCAATTCTTTATTTTGTCCGCTAGGCCTAACAAGTTTTGCTGACAAGTTTTGTTGTCTTGTGTTGTGTTGTCTCACGAGACCGCTAGATGTCGCTCGTTTCTTCCGGTAAACGCCCTCTGGCGAACTGGCTGCGCATTTCCGAAAGACCTGGTTCCACCACTCTTTCTGTTTATCAACAGTGACACGTGTCTTTCTGTCAGTCTCAGGGGTGACACTCAGTTCAAAATCACTCTCTGCCTTCGACTCACTCCGCTCCGTTTGCGAATGACAGAGGACAGGAAGAGGGTCTGCGACTGACAGAGGAAAGGAAGAGGGTCTGCGACTGACAGAGGAAAGGAAGAGGGTCTGCGACTGACAGAGGAAAGGAAGAGGGTCTGCGAATGACAGAGGACAGGAAGAGGGTCTGCGAATGACAGAGGAAAGGAAGAGGGTCTGCGAATGACAGAGGAAAGGAAGAGGGTCTGCGACTGACAGAGGAAAGGAAGAGGGTCTGCGACTGACAGAGGAAAGGAAGAGGGTCTGCGACTGACAGAGGAAAGGAAGAGGGTCTGCGAATGACAGAGGAAAGGAAGAGGGTCTGCGACTGACAGAGGAAAGGAAGAGGGTCTGCGACTGACAGAGGAAAGGAAGAGGGTCTGCGACTGACAGAGGAAAGGAAGAGGGTCTGCGACTGACAGAGGAAAGGAAGAGGGTCTGCGACTGACAGAGGAAAGGAAGAGGGTCTGCGACTGACAGAGGAAAGGAAGAGGGTCTGCGACTGACAGAGGAAAGGAAGAGAGTCTGCGACTGACAGAGGAAAGGAAGAGGGTCTGCGACTGACAGAGGAAAGGAAGAGGGTCTGCGACTGACAGAGGAAAGGAAGAGGGTCTGCGAATGACAGAGGAAAGGAAGAGGGTCTGCGACTGACAGAGGACAGGAAGAGAGTCTGCGAATGACAGAGGAAAGGAAGAGGGTCTGCGACTGACAGAGGAAAGGAAGAGGGTCTGCGACTGACAGAGGAAAGGAAGAGGGTCTGCGACTGACAGAGGAAAGGAAGAGGGTCTGCGACTGACAGAGGAAAGGAAGAGGGTCTGCGAATGACAGAGGACAGGAAGAGGGTCTGCGAATGACAGAGGAAAGGAAGAGGGTCTGCGAATGACAGAGGAAAGGAAGAGGGTCTGCGACTGACAGAGGAAAGGAAGAGAGTCTGCGACTGACAGAGGACAGGAAGAGGGTCTGCGACTGACAGAGGAAAGGAAGAGAGTCTGCGACTGACAGAGGACAGGAAGAGGGTCTGCGAATGACAGAGGGAAGGAAGAGGGTCTGCGACTGACAGAGGAAAGGAAGAGGGTCTGCGACTGACAGAGGAAAGGAAGAGGGTCTGCGAATGACAGAGGACAGGAAGAGGGTCTGCGAATGACAGAGGAAAGGAAGAGAGTCTGCGACTGACAGAGGAAAGGAAGAGGGTCTGCGACTGACAGAGGAAAGGAAGAGGGTCGGCGACTGACAGAGGAAAGGAAGAGGGTCTGCGACTGACAGAGGAAAGGAAGAGGGTCTGCGACTGACAGAGGACAGGAAGAGGGTCTGCGACTGACAGAGGAAAGGAAGAGGGTCTGCGACTGACAGAGGAAAGGAAGAGGGTCTGCGACTGACAGAGGAAAGGAAGAGGGTCTGCGACTGACAGAGGAAAGGAAGAGGGTCCGCCAAGAGATGGTAATTAACAAGGTGTCAAACAGACACATCTTTTTATGTGCTTATTACAACACAATAATGAAAAAAGGTGTGTTCAAGCTAATTTTTCTTTTGAAAAAAGTGAGGTAGAAGCCCCCCACCCCCGTATTACACTTCAACATGGCGGCCTATGGGACTTTCGGGGATTTTGGTGTCGTTGTCTCGACCCTCTTGACACTGGGGTAGCACCTTTTTGGTGGTCCGGTTTCTCTGGACCGTCTCCGAGCGTCTTCGAGAACCTTTTTTGTCCCTCCGGACTCTCCAATCTCTACCACCCGGGGAGGTGGTTTCATTTAAAGAGACCACGTAACAAAACACTGGGTGGCGAAGTCAGCGACCGGTGTGGAATGTGAAATAAATTTTCAAACTTTGAAAGTTATTTTTAGTCTATCAGGAATAATCAAATAATTGGTGTATTTGTGTCCCCCCCCCTCCCCCCAAAAAATTCAAGCATCCTGTTCCCCAAATTTCCATTTATACGTTTTGGAGAGTATGCTGAAAGATAGGACACCGATGAAATTTGTTGGATGATTATAAAATAATGATTGTATGCTTAGTAAGGTCTAAGAGATTACGTAATAATTTATCAAGTTATCCTAATGTCTTTCACGTTTGTGTGCCTGATCTAATACATATTTGTCATCCTACTCACCTTTACAGCGATTTATATAAAGTTGAAATTAAAGATGCTACACTGGGCAGCCCCATTTTATTCTTTATTTACTCATTTGCATTCGTTTTTTTTTGGCACGTTCTCCCGACCCGTCCGAACTCTCCAGAGGCCTAAAAAGTGCAGCCCAGATCACGTATGTCCGTCCATCGCGTCGCCACTATCTCCACTATAGGTGGCTCCTATCCCCCTGAGGCTCTTGACGCTTTGCTCTGAAAGCATCTCCCAGTTGCGGGGGCGGCAAGAGGTATTTCCGTTCTTCGTGAACGGGCTTTTCAGTTCACCGTGAACTGGGAATGACGAAAATAATTCATTAATCGTGAACTGAGAATTTTAATACTAAATAATCGTGAATTGGGCAATCGCCAATTTCTATCATGTCTCCGCCCCTTCCATTGTACGGGGGGAGTTCTCCAATTAATTGATCGTAACCTGGGAATAAAGAAATTTATTCTTCGTGATTTGGGAACACGCCCTCCTCCCCCCCCCCCCCCCCCCAGCTAGTTGCCCCCCCCTCCCCCCCCCCAGCTAGTTGCCCCCCCCTCCCCCCCCCCCCCCCTCCCAAGTTACCGTCATCCAAGGACTCGTAGAAATGCGTCGCTATCACTTTAAGGGCCTCCACTGACAGGTGTCGTCGGTAAATACGTACACGGTAGAGACGATGTCAACTGTGGCAACACTAACGATGTAAGATCGGAATTACCACCGATCGTCGACGATAATGATTACCAGGAGGAAATACGTTGCCTAAGTGAAATACTAAGTGAGTGCCCAGTAGAAACTATTCGAGCGTTTACCTGGGTCACCCATACTCACCCAGCGGGTAGATTTTCTGAGGTAGGAATTGCCAAATTGCTACGGTATGGATTTTTTGTATTTAATTATTATGCTACAAGGCTAAGATTCTATGACGGGCAGACATTTTTCGCGCGTAATTTATGAATCAGCCATACTTATAAACACCGACCTAGGGACCGTGTTCGTAATCTTGTTGTCCACAAATGTCATTTCATCATATGAAGTGATGATTTCAGCCACTTATAGCTGACCTCAATCAACATCATATTGGCCATCTGAAAACGCCAAATTCATAATAAATGATTGAAGACTTTGAATTCTATATAATGTTTTAGTCAGACGCAAGTGTTTGCCGCCTTTGATTCTGTCGTTAGAGAGAAACATGACATAACTGGGCCAACATAGATGTCGGTTATACTACCAGCATGACCTATGTCGTAGCCGCCATGTTGTTGGCGCACTGAAGGCGAAAATAAATAATTTGACCCAGGCATATATATTATTTGGCATTAAACGTAATACATAACTTATAGTGGTGGATAATCTATTAGCCTCGTTTAAACGTGCAATGTCCAACTGATAACTGATTTTATGCGGCGTTCAACCAAGGGTGCATCTAGGGGGGGGGGGTGACAGGAACTGTTGTAACCTGTTATCTCCGTATGTAGTATCGATCGCTTGATGCTATGTCTTATCTACTTGTTCTAATAAAACTAGTTTTTAGCAGGGTGCGTATTTCGTTGGGTTTAAGCTTTTGTTTAGTACACTTCTACCGCGACATGTACATACAAGCGGTCGTCATAACGTGCGCGTTCTGCCTTTGCCAATATAGTTCCCTAGCGAGTAACTGCATTACGGCGCGACACCAGCGCCCTCTGGCGAAGTAGTTTGCCTTTTGTTTCTCCCCCTTTCGCTAGATGTCGCTTCATCCGGAACGCCCCTGATTGGTCCGGCCTATTTCTGACAAATCCTGTACCAGAGCCAGGCGAAAACTGCAGCCACCGACCCTCCCCAGCCGGCTCTCTGATAGCGTTTGATGTTGGTTTTGTCACTAGTTAACATTATATGTTTAAATTTTAGTGTGTGTTTTGTCCCCCACCTTGCCGGACAGTCTACCGGCCGGTTATACAAAACTTGCATAATTTGTGTACATATTACGTAACTGTTAATATAAGATTGCGTAATATATTTTACACGCAAGTTACGCTATAATTATTAAAATATTGCGTAATATTTTTATTGATTGTCATTAATAAATGACCATTTACGCCGTTGGAGTCTTCGTGTGTTTCTGTTCAGCATCGAGCTTTGTTTAGTCACACTCCTTAATCCCTAAGCGAACGGCAAGTACTAATACTTATTATATGTCTCAACATATTTTCTCAATAACTCTCAAGTTTTAGGAAATGCTATCGAGCGGTTTTGAAAAAAAATGTAGCTTGGTCATGAAATTTACGAAACTTCGCAGCCCCACTAACACCCTTGCCCCCCCTACCCCGATCCGCCCTCGCATAATAATAATAATAATAATAATAATAATCATCATCATCATCATAATTATTAACTTCAAATTTATCTTAACTTCTGGTATTCCATCGTCGGTATTGTAGAATGCGATACTTCATAAGAAATCATAATTTTTTACCGGTTATAATGTGTTCTTTATTGATTAATTGCAACAAAAGGAATGTTGTCTGGGGCATGTAAGGTTGAAAGTTTTTCCGTAACTTGCGGGTAGTTTTAAATATTCATAGGACATTTTTTACCGCTAAATAGTGCCGACACGACGTCTGATAAATCAAACAGCGAGTATTGCGCCCCGAGCGTTGCGTCACGTGATCAATTTCTCGGTTGCTCTCGGTTTCAAGCAGGGACACACGGATTTCCAACATGTCGTGAAAGAAACAGCCCAAGTGGTGAACAGGAGACCGTTTCAAGATCACACGTACGGAACTTTAAAAGCGCATGACTCCAGAGATTATTATAAAAGAAAGTTTTTTTGGCGTGGCACCAACTGTTTAATTTTTATGACCAACAGGAGTATAACAGTTCATTAGAATTTGTCAGTTGGAGGTGCTTTGTTCTTATATTGGTTTTCCTCAGACTCGTAATAAAGCTTAAATAAACGACAATTTGCTGGATTGTGTCGATTCATTCAATACTCCCGGGCCTCCACCCCGTAAGATAGGCGGCATGTGTATTGCATAGTGTTGAATGATCGAAGATGTGTTAGAAATCATATCTCGTTGCCTCGCGTCGATCGCGTCGATCGCGTTATGGTTTATATCCAGATTATTTCTTACCACAGCAAAGAAAGACGCGTAGACTGATCCAACTGCGATACTACCGTTTAATTATTCCAAGAAAATCTTACACGAATGTATTCAGAGATATAGCAACTAATAGTTGGCTTAGAAGTGTTTTGCGTACGTCCCGCTCTGGGTAATATCACGACTACTTCCTACACTACAGCAAGGAAATACACGCCCATCCTACTGCGGCACTTTCTAGTGTTTAATACATATCCATATGTTTTTGTACAATCCAATATATGTAGATCACCGTAATGTATCATATAAGTTTGATATAATACGTCTATTTGTTGGCAATCCAAAATGGTCCCAACGTCGTAATTAAGGATCAATTAAGGGCAGATCTACCTAGGCCCCACACAGCCCCATGCGCCAAGCAAAGTAAAGAAGGAAGTAACACTCATACACGCAGCGTGGGAATTAGAGAGCATTTGCCGTATTGCGCCCAGCATATTTGTTCCTATAAGAAATGTACATACTGATGACCAGCAAGTAAAGTTTATGACAACACGTATTTCTAGCTATATATATCATATCATTCTAATCTGTGCTCTATATTCAAGACATTAGTAGAAGGAACTATACCCTTCAAGCCCAAAGCCACACCGTCAATCAATCGCATCAATACAGCTGTTACCAGACTATAAAACTACGTTCTCTTCGGTCAAAAAGCGTAACGATACGTTCAGCTGTACGAACCAATTAAATCAAAGAAATCGCCGTCGCCAGGTTCCCGACCGTGACCTAAATGGCGCGCTACCAACTTGGAGCCTCAGACATTTTACTGAAAGTTTTTCTTGACGAACCGATCAAAGTTTAAACCCTGGTTTTTACACATGGTAAAATGTTCCGGCAACAGTTGTATGTTCGGTGGAATGACCAAGTTGTCAACGGATTGCTCCCCGTGCGACAGGAGGCAGCTGGCATTGGCGTGGTAATATCTATTACCAACCATCGGTGTCATCATGCCGACCCTTTTGTTAAAGAATTTGTAATGCTCCTTTCGACGTACGACGAGATCGTCCGGACTACGGATGGTCTTCGGGAATCTCGAGTTACACCCCCTACATATTTTCACTTTCTTCGTCCTTTTTACTAGGACGAAGGGTTCTTTTCGCTTCGTGCCAGCACCGGAGTGTGCCGACGCACTCCGGGACGATGCCGTCTGCCCCTGGACCTCGGGTGTAGTTACCGGTAGCACGTGCTTCTCTTCGGTAGGCTTGCTCACGATGCTTGGCCCATCAACCGATGCGCCTGACGTCAACAGTTGCCTCCGCTTCTTTTCGGTAGGCTCGCTCTCGATGTTCATGGTGCTTAGATCATCGACCAATGCCTCTGACGTCGACGGTCGTTCCGCTTCTCTTTGGTAGACTCGCTCCTGATGTCTCGCTCATCGCCTGCGGGTACTGGCAAGTGCAAATTTGGTACATATTAGCTTATAAAATCATCTCTGGGTGGGTGCCCATCAACAGGAGAAAGTAACTAATGAAAAGCAATTGATTTATATTACAACATGAATTTATACAATGCTGAGACCAATCAAGTAACTATATAGTGGCTAGCACCCATCTGATATACATTGTGAACATGTCGCATCGATACCTTCCCTCCTGGTGAAAGAATTACCAGAGGTTTATCCAACACAATTTGTTTTCTACGAGTTATCGTCGTTGTAAGTATAGTCGCAACACATCGCACGCGTCCGCCAACGTGGAGGGTGAGCAGGCCTGAGGTGTGGACGGACCTCCGGTGCGCGGTGGCTTGCTGTATTGGCAGCGTGTGGGCGGACCGAATGTGTGGGCTGACATAGTATGAGGGCGGACTTACAATGTGGGCGGACCAGATGCGTGGGCGGACCGAATGTGTGGGCGGATATAGTATGAAGGCGGACCTACAATGTCGGCGGACCAGATGTGTGGGCGGACCGAATGTGTGGGCGGATATAGTATGAAGGCGGACCTACCATGTCGGCGGACCAGACGTGTGGGCGGACAGTATGTGGGCGGACCCGATGTGTGGGAGACATAGTATGTGGGCGGATTTACAATGTGGGCGGACCGAATGTCAGGGCGGACATAGTATGAAGGCGGACCTACGATGTCGGAGGACCAGATGTGTGGGCGGACATAGTATGTGGGCGGACCGAATGTGTTGGTGGATCTGCTGTGTGTGCGGACCTGATGTGTTGGTGGATCTGCTGTGCGGGCGGACCTGATGTGTGGGTGGATCTGCTCTGTGGGCGGACCTGATGTGTGGGTGGATCTGCTGTGCGGGCGGACCTGATGTGTTGGTGGATCTGCTCTGTGGGCGGACCTGATGTGTGGGTGGATCTGCTGTGCGGGCGGACCTGATGTGTTGGTGGATCTGCTGTGCGGGCGGACCTGATGTGTGGGTGGATCTGCTCTGTGGGCGGACCTGATGTGTGGGTGGATCTGCTGTGCGGGCGGACCTGATGTGTTGGTGGATCTGCTGTGCGGGCGGACCTGATGTGTGGGTGGATCTGCTCTGTGGGCGGACCTGATGTGTGGGTGGATCTGCTGTGCGGGCGGACCTGATGTGTGGGTGGATCTGCTCTGTGGGCGGACCTGATGTGTGGGTGGATCTGCTGTGCGGGCGGACCTGATGTGTTGGTGGATCTGCTGTGCGGGCGGACCTGTACTGTTAAGAACTGTTGGTTGGCCGGTCCTGGTGTGGTTCGGAGGTAGGTACGTTACAACATGCCGGCTCATATAAAAGGTCTTGCCATGTAGCAGGTGGGTACACATTGCAGGTAGTACGTCAGCAGTCAGTCCGCCACACAGTACGTCCGCGTCAATGACACTTTGCGGATGCTGTTCGGCGTTTTCAGGCACCACCCGGGCTTGAACACCGCTCTCAACTAACGGGTACCAAGAGTCGTTAACAGAGTCTTCGCAATTAATTAAGGTTATTGAAGTGTAGGGGGTCGTAATAAATCCCGATCCTACACCGAGATATAATGTGTTTGATGTGTTACCGATCAAACTAAACACCAACGCCTGTAGCAGCATAGGTGACGAGTGCACACAGGGCCCACTGCCCATCTGACCATGCACCGGTCCAACAAACTGTATATTGGTATCGCTTATTGCGCCATATTATGGCATGATTTGGTCGCTTCTTTCTCACCGAGTTCAGCTGATGCTAGCGACGCAGAACTTCCGATGTTCTTATGGCTGTCTGTCATTCTGTGAACAAAAGAGTTTAAAATAATATAACACAGTGATAACCTTAAAACTATATGTCAGCGCCCGAACGGCACAATACGCTTCATCGACTTGAAACTGCGTCACTTGTTAAAATAGTTTTTGCCGATGTTGGCCTATCCAATAAATGATAGAATAAATAAACCACTCCGAACTACACCGTCCCAGACCATTCCGACCTACCCCGACCTTTACCACTCCAACCTACCCCGACCCGGACCGCTTCGATCTCTCCCGACCCTCACCCCTCCGACCTCCACCCACCCTCACCACTCCGACCTCCTCGACCCTCACTACTCCTCCCTCCCCCATCCTCACTACTCCGACCTCCCCCGACCCTCACCACTCCGACCTACCCCGACCCTCACCACTTCGACCGCTCGCGACCCTCACCCCTCCGAACTCTCGCGACCCTCACCACTCCGACCTACCCCGACCCTCACCACTCCGACCTATCCTGACACTCACCACTCCGACCTACCCCAACCCTCACCACTCCGACCTACCCTGACCCTCACCACTCCGACCTACCCCGACCCTCACCACTCCGACCTACTCCGAACCTCACCACTCCGACATACCCCGACTCTCACCACTCCGACTTCCCCCGACCCTCACCACTCCGACCTACTCCGAACCTCACCACTCCGACCTACCCCGACCCTCACCACTGCGACCTCCCCCGGCCCTCACCACTCCGACCTACCACGACCTTCACCACTCCGACCTACCCCGACCCTCACCACTCCGACCTACCCCGAACCTCATCACTCCAACCTACCCAGACCCTCACCACTCCGACCTCCCCCGGCCCTCAACACTCCGACCTACCCCGACCCTCACCACTCCGATCTACCCCGAACCTCACCACTACGACCTCTCGCAACCCTCACCACTCCTACCTCCCCCGACCCTCACCACTCCGATCTCGCGACCCTCATCACTCCTACCTCCCCCGACCCTCACCACTCCGACCTACCCGACCCTCACCACTCCGATTTCCCCCAGCCCTCACCACTCCGACCGCTCGCGAACCTCACCACTCCTACCTCCCCCGACCCTCACCACTCCGACCTACCCCGACCCTCACCACTCCGACCTACCCCGACCCTCACCACTCCGATCTACCCCGAACCTTACCACTACGACCTCTCGCAACCCTCACCACTCCTACCTCCCCCGACCCTCACCACTCCGACCTACCCGACCCTCACCACTCCGACTTCCCCCAGCCCTCACCACTCCGACCGCTCGCGAACCTCACCACTCCTACCTCCCCCGACCCTCACCACTCCGACCTACCCCGACCCTCACCACTCCGACCTAACCCGGACCCTCACCAATGCGACTTCCTCCGGCCCTCACCACACAGACCTGCCCCTATCCTCAGCACTCCAAACTACCCCAACCCTAACCACTCGGACCTCCCCCGACCCTCATCACTCCGACCTCCCCCGACCCTCACCACTCCGACCTCCTCGACCCTCACTACTCCTCCCTTCCCCATCCTCACTACTCCGACATTCCCCGCCCCTCACCACTCCGACCTACCCCGACCCTCACCACTTCGACTTCTCCCCGCCCTCACCACTCCGACCGCTCGCGACCCTCACCCCTCCGACCTCTCGCGACCCTCACCCCTCCGACCTCTCGCGACCCTCACCACTCCGACCTACCCCGACCCTCACTACTCCGACCTACTCTGACTCTCACCACTCCGACCTACCCCGACCCTCACCACTCCGACCTACCCTGACCTTCACCACTCCGACCTACCCCGACCCTCACCACTCCGACTTCCCCCGGCCCTTATAACTCCAACCTACCCCGACACTCACCACTTCTACCTACCCCGACCCTCACCACTCCGACCTACCCCGACCCTCACCACTTCGACTTCCCCCGACCCTCACCACTCCGACCTACTCCGAACCTCACCACTCCGACCTACCCCGACCCTCACCACTCCGACCTCCCCGGCCCTCAACACTCCGACCTACCCCGACCCTCACCACTCCGACCTACTCTGACCATCACCACTCCGACCTACCCCGACCCTCACCACTCCAACTTCCCCCGGCCCTTATCACTCCAACCTACCCCGACCCTCACCACTTCTACCTACCCCGACCCTCACCACTCGGACCTCCCCCGGCCCTCAACACTCCGACCTACCCCGACCCTCACCACTCCGACCTACCCGGACCCTCACCACTCCGACTTACCCCGACCCTCACCACTCCGACTTCCCCCGGCCCTTAGTACTCCAACCTACCCCGACCCTCACCACTTCTACCTACCCCGACCCTCACCACTACGACCTACCCCGAACCTCATCACTCTGACCTACCCCGACCCTCACCACTCCAACCTCCCCCGGCCCTCAACACTCCGCCCTACCCCGACCATCACCACTCCGATCTACCCCGAACCTCACCACTACGACCTCTCGCGACCCTCACCACTCCTACCTCCCCCGACCCTCACCACTCCGACCTACCCCGGCCCTCACCACTCCGACCTACCCCGACCCTCACCACTCCGACCTACCCCGACCCTCACCACTCCGACCTCCCCCGACCCTCAACACTCCGACCTCTCGCAACCCTCACCACTCCTACCTCGCCCGACCCTCACCACTCCGACCTCTCGCAACCCTCACCACTCCTACCTACCCCGATCCTCACCACTCCGACTTCCCCGACCCTCGCCATTCCTACCTCTCCCGACCCTCACCACTCCGACCTACCCTGACCCTCACCACTCCGACCTACCCCGACCCTCACCACTCCGACTTCCCCCGGCCCTTATCACTCCAAACTACCCCGACCCTCACCACTCCGACTTCCCCCGGCCCTTATCACTCCAACCTACCCCGACCCTCACCACTTCTACCTACCCCGACCCTCACCACTTCTACCTACCCCGACCCTCACCACTCCGACCTACCCCGAACCTCATCACTCTGACCTACCCCGACCCTCACCACTCCAACCTCCCCCGGCCCTCAACACTCCGACCTACCCCGACCCTCACCACTCCGATCTACCCCGAACCTCACCACTACGACCTCTCGCGACCCTCACCACTCCTACCTCCCCCGACCCTCACCACTCCGACCTACCCCGACCCTCACCACTCCTACCTCTCGCGACCCTCATCACTCCTACCTCCCCCGACCCTCACCACTCCGACCTACCCCGACCCTCACCACTCCGACCTACCCCGACCCTCACCACTCCGACTTCCCTCGGCCCTCACCACTCCGACCTCTCGCGACCCTCACCACTCCTACCTCCCCCCACCCTCACCATTCCGACCTACGTCGACCCTCACCACTCTGACCTCCCCCGACCCTCATCACTCCGACTTCCCCCGACCCTCACCACTCTGACCTACCCCGACCCTCACCTCTCCGACCTTCACCCACCCTCACCACTCCGACCTCCCCGACCCTCACCACTCCGACCTCCCCCACCCTCACCACTCCGACTTCCCCCGACCCTCACTACTCCGACCTCTCCGACCTTCACCACTCCGATCTCCCCCGACCCTGACCACTCCGACTTCCCCCGGCCCTCACCCCTCCGACCTCTCGTGACCCTCACCACTCCGACCTCCCCCCACCCTCACCACTCCGACTTCTCCAGACCCTCACCACTCCGAGCTCTCTCACCCTCACCACTCCGACCTCCCCCACCCTCACCACTCCGACTTCCCCCGACCCTCACCACTTCGACCTCCCCGACCCTCACCACTCCGACCTATCCCGACCCTCACCACTCCTACCTCCCCCGACCATCACCACTCCGACCTACCCCGACCCTCACCACTCCGACCTACGCCGACCCTCACCACTCCCGACTTCTCCCGGCCCTCACCACTCTGACCTCCCCCGACTTCCCCCGGCCCTCACCACTCCGACCTCTCGCGACCCTCACCACTCCGACCTACCCCGACCCCCACCACTCCGATCTTCCCCGACCCTCACCACTCCTACCTCTCACGACCCTCACCACTTCGACCTCTCGCGACCCTCACAACTCCGACTTCCCCCGGCCCTCACCACTCCGACCTGCCCCGCCCCGGACCGCTTCGATCTCCCCCCGTCCCGCACCATTCCGACATCCCTCGACCATCGTCACTCCGACCTACCCCGAACAGGAGCACTCTTGACTTACTCGGACCCGGACCACTCCGACCTACCCCGACTCGTATTCATTCAATTCAGTTCGTTGAATAAAACTTAATACGACGTTGGTTGTCCTTACTTGGTTAATATGCTCATGACATCATCCATCGCGGGTCTACGTGCCGGATCGTATTGGCAGCAGCTGGTAAATACTTCGCCTAGACCTGTGTTCTCCGGCAGGTGCTTGTACTTGTCTGATCGCAGGGGTAATTTTTCGTCGGTCATCAACTCCTTCACAGTTGATGACCGACGTTCTACTTGCCAGGGTTGTATCAAATCAGGCGAAAGTAGGCAGAATATGATCAGGCCGTAGCCCCAAATGTCGACTCGCTTCAAATCAGATAAATTTGCCGACCTCAGCGATTTTAGCACTTGCTCTGGGGCGAAGAATGCTTCTGTTCCACGTTGAACCCGGTCTGTGGAAGTATGCGGAAAGGAGGCGGTTTGCAGGTCGCGTGCTCTAGCCTCGCCAAAGTCTGTGAGCTTGAATGTAAATAATTCCATCGAATTCTTCACCAAAACGTTGGCCGGCTTAAGGTCTCTGTGGCATATGCCGTTTTGATGAAGGAAAGACAAGCCCCGCGCAACGTCAACGGCTGCTGTATGAAGCACCCCTCGTGTCACTCCAACTTCATCAACAACTTCAAAGCGATTCAGAAAACGCAACAGATCAGCCAGGTTGTTGCCTTTTTTAGAACCCTTTATCTGGGGAATATTCATTTCGTTCAGGTTGAACTCTAAGCGTTCCAAAATAGCACTGACAGGATCGAGAACCACTCCTATAAGACGAACAATATTGCGGTGCTTTATACGAGCGAGAAGCTTTATTTCTTTGCAAAATAGCTTGAGGTCGTCAGCGTCGATGAGGTTTTCCATCTGCTTGATGACGACTATGGAATTATCTAAACAGAACATATACCGTAATTAATAAAGCAGTTCGCTGATGCAACGCTTGGGGTATGTCGGACCTTACTAGTGTGGCGTGGTGCAATACAAATTCAAAACTTTCTTTTAGCAGTTAACGCATAAGTCCATGTATTTGTTGAAGGCGGGTTATACATGCCTACCAACATGGCCGACCGTACACACTGCTTGAAAAATAATCCCATTTTTTTTAAATTACTTCTTTTGCAGAACCAATTTCAGTAGTAGTTCATATACAATGACATATTCAGCGAGAAGCATTCCTTGTCAAGAAACAAAACTATAATCAATAAAGATACAAGATAGACTTTTGTGTACACTGTCTATACTAATTTTCTCATCCTCCCACCAAACACTCACCTGTTTTCAGAGTCCCCTTGGTGACTATGCCAAAAGCTCCACGGTCTAGCTCCCCATCTTCCTCCACATCTTCTTCCGACAGGATTGGAACGCCTGACTCCTTGAGCTCGACTCTCAAGGCTTCTATATGAGACATCTGAAGGGACAACCCAGTGACATGGGGATCATGATGTATCACGATATAATATATCAGGACATGACATAACACGACATAACCTATCAGGACATAACATAACGGGTTATAACCTATCAGGACATAACATATGAGAACATAACATATCAGGAAATAACTGGGCTGGCGGTCGGGTCGGCATGACGGCCGCACTGGGCTGACGGTCGGTGTGACGACTGCACTGGGCTGACGGTCGGTGTGACGACTGCACTGGGCTGACGGTCGGTGTGACAGCCGCACTGGGCTGACGGTCAGTGTGACAGCCGCACTGGGCTGACGGTCGGTGTAACGGCCGCACTGGGCTGACGGTCGGTGTGACGACTGCACTGGGCTGACGGTCGGTGTGACGGCCGCACTGGGCTGACGGTCGGTGTGACGACTGCACTGGGTCGACGGTCGGTGTAACGAACGCACTGGGCTGACAGTCGGCGTGATGGCCGCACTGGGCTGACGGTCGGTGCAATGGCGGCACTGTATTCTTTAAAAGTTCTATAACAGTTCCATCGACCTCTGGAGCTTGACCATTTCGCGTCTCTAAGAGGGCACCCTTTATTTCTTCCTCGATATTTCTTTCAGTTAAAGTTGCATGTCGAGTTCTTTCCCGCCAAAAGTAAGCCTAGGCGAAATTTATATCAAAATTTGCAGAAAACTCGATTGTTTCATTCTATGAATTCAGAAACCTGGTGCACATCATCGTTTCGACTGTGGTGTGGCGAACGTGTCTATCCTGGGGCACCACAGAACTCCTGGCACTGCTACTTATACCAAAGCATTGCGAAGCACATACACTGATTACGTTTACCACTAGAATGAAAACTTGTGGTAAATTGATATCACGGGCAAGGCTAAGAGACGCTATTTGGCAGTATGGCATGGCTGGAGTATAGACAAAGAAATCATGAATGATTCAAGGAGTGATTCTTATTTGTATTTTGACCTCTTCTAGTTTTGGCGGGAAAGAGCTCGACATGCAACTTTAATCTTGTGGGTCCTTCATACAGCATAAATCACAATCCAAATCATGATTTTTTAGAAACAAATTTCCAGAAACACCATTTACATTATTTGTGATAACATGATCCTTAAATATATCCACCAATTCAGCAGTTTACGAATCAACAATTTTAGTATATATAGTTTGTGCTAAATGTGGTTTCCATCAAAATTGATGACGGGATAATACTGCAGTTGAAATGCTTGCAGCATGCTCGCATTTTATATACATCACAACTGAACAATGATGAGATACATCATTGGAAAGTACTGAGAGGTCATTAATAGTTAGAATATCACTAGATACAATACAGTAGTCAATCAAGATACAATCTAGATGCAATACAGTAGTCAACCACCTGTACTGCATAAAAATGTCAAATCTCCTTCTGGGTCACCAGTGGTACGGTCATTTACAATATGAATATCAAATATTTTACAGTTCAAGTTCAAGTAGACAGTCACCAAAGGAGTATCAACGCTGAGCTCAATATTGCAACTATATTGAAGGTCTTAAGAATAAACTATGGGAAACCCCAGATGAATTGGAATAAACATGGCTGCTCCAAATGAGGAAATATGTGATAATCTAGATAAATGGGGATTTTAGCATTAATCAAGCCAGATCCAAACGCCACAACATGAATCACTGTTTCTTATGGGAAGAATATAGCCCCTGGTATTATAGGAAGCCGCCAGCCTCGCCTCTATCCCTGCTTGACCGATTCATTTAATACCCAAGTGTCTATCCACCGCCAGCCACGATTTTGCCGCTTAACAAGGCGGCAGCCCTTTTTGGAGGTGTGTCCCCGGTTGACGAATCAGGAGGCGATACCTTAATTATGTTCAAACCGGAAATAACGCCTACTGTGCGAGCAAAACAAGGGCGCGTGATCATCGCTAATATAAGTAGCTGTGATTCAAACTTCAATCATACTTTTTTTAAGGAGACAATCGTTGCATGATATATAACAATATGTTTGGCTGCTGATTTTCCATGAAACAGTAAGATCATGGTCTACTGCGCGGCTTGGAACTGCTGCGATTCATCCGTAAATCGCGGCCCTGGTCTCTCGTTTCACGCGGTTCCCCTGAAGGGTACCTCCACTGTGAAGAGTTTCCTCGGCGAGATAACTCCCAGTTATAACATAAGACGGCGCCACACGAAGGGTCACAATATGCGTCACTTGCTCCGGCAAAGTGGCGCGCTACTCGACATTGATGGGGGCGGGTTGCCTTAATTCTTTTTCTCCTTACCAGTGGGCTAAAACGAAGGAAACTAATTTAATTGTAAGATGTAAACTTTCGGTGCAAATACCTATTAGATTAAGTCGGACACTCGCGTTAAGCTATTACATTGCGTAAATAGGTTTGTTCTTCTTTGCAGTAAGCACTTCTTTGGTTTTCAGCATGATTTGTTATTATATACGCAATTATAGGTGTTACAGCCAAGTATCCAGATGTATCTATTATTATCGCTGGTGATCTGCACGCAAGGACTAAATGATGATGCCACTTCAATACCTGGGAAAGAGTATTACCAATCCTCAAACTTTCAGTTACCAAAAAAAAGTTTAGATAAAATGAAAGTCTCTTGGCTGCAATTACATTTACATTTGTTTCTAAGACAGTTTTAAGCACATAATCAAAACAACCAAGAAACAAAAGTAGCCGCATGGTTATTTAAAACACAATGTGATTGCAGCCAGAAATACGTCATACCGCCGATCGGGCAGACGGATCGCCAAAATCGAGAATGTTTACTTTCCAGTTCAGGGAGGGGTTGATCGGGAGTGGAGAGTGCCTTCAGTTGATCCCAGTTTATGACCTCCCAAGAAAAAGTGGCATTGGTGATCACTCTCAATACGATTATACATCAGCAAAGAAATAGGTTGGATGCATAAGCAATATCTATGCTAGAAACTGGAGGTAAGCTAGTTTTTATTCTTTATTTTTTCATCACATGAGTAAGCTTAAATATAGTGATAAAATGCTCTTGATTAAGTCATGTTATTTTTATTTATCTACTTTGAACAAAATTGCTGAATATTTGTGCCAATACTTCAATATGTAATGATGCATTCACAAATGTAAGGTCAGTGGTGCATCAAGGAAGAACGGGCCAGCATATGAGTAACCCGCCCCCCCCCCCACCTCCAACAATCAGGAGAAAATTATTGCAGCAATTTTATATCTGCAACTTTTAATTTTAGATGAAGAGCTTACTGCAAATATTTGCAGAACTGCAGACAATATTCATTTGCCAAATGCCAGAGACATTTGAAATGGATATTCCTGTTATTTATTACCTGAAAGTAAGCCTTGGTATATCAATTTGTCAATGTCATTACTTGTTTCTGGTAGTCTCTGTGTAAAAACAGTTCATATGCACATGACAGTAACATACATATAACATGTTTTACTATACTGCCATGTATCTGGAGCGAAATTAATCAGGGTTATCAACTGACTGAGCAATATGACAGCTCAAATGACTGTTTAGTGAAGTCTGGATCGGTAAGTATTGCCTTTACTTACCTGGGTAATTTACTTTATCTGAGGAGACTGTGTATAGTTGTCTGCTGTAAATAGATGTTTTTATGGTCATATTGTATCTACAAAACCCACTTGATAAGAGCATACCTGGCATCTTATCTTATTGTACATCAAAATGTATCAAAGTAATGATCAACGAATATAAAGTTGAATAATAAATTATTTTTATATCCACCGCATGTTGTCAAGAGGCTGGTCGAGAGGCTGGACTATTGGACCCAAGCATGAGAACCAACCCCTGTTAACCCTTTGGTTTACTGTGTCAAGAAACCGAAGTTAAACTTTTTGTGAGAATGAGGCTTTGTCAAGAGCAGGACACCACATCTGGAGCCACCACAGGATGCTGTGTCAAAGTGTAGCCGACTCTGACACTCTGCCAGCGAGATGCTGCGTCACTTGGAAGTGTAAATGTCAAAAACCACAAGACGTGATCTACAAAAGATAGGTTATTCCCAAAGATAATACAAATTACAATGTGTTGTTTTGCATTTGCAATTATTTCCCGAGCATCCATTAATACTTGGAAGCTGAACTCGACAATGAAAAAAGTGTTTTTTGTTGGACGGCTCGATCCTTCTTTTTAAATTGTTTATAACCAACTGTAAGTCTGGATCTTGGAGTTGTCCTTTCTGTACTTAGTCTTTGGAGATTATATCAGCAGACGGATTTGAAAAGGATTTGAAAAGTCACGTCTATGGTTTGGACTACCAACGGTATAGCATCACGTCGTCCTCCGCGCGATACCATTGGTTATTGGCTCTTGCACAAGTAGAACAGCCACATGGTAAATTCTGGGCGTTTTGCTCATAGTAGCTGTTACAGTAGGATACTAGTTGTATCAAGAATTATGGACAGCCCATCGGCATTCATATGTCAGTTCTACTGCGATGCTGGATTCCGTATCACATTGGGATAATTCAGCAAGCCACCGGAATGACTGGCCTTCCACATACTTAAAACGCATGAGCCAGGTTATGGCAGTTTAAGGCCAGGGCCGTAAACCTGTTTATGACGACGACTGGGAGCGTGTCATAATGGTGCCGTGTATACATGGGAATTTTGAGCAACAAATGTCAACATTTACAATATATTGTGTGGAAGATATGGCAGACAACATTTTTATTTCTCATCATAGACCATTTGCAATTTTGCTGGCAAAATTGTTTACAAATATTTTTGATAACATATACCCCATTTTAGGAAGCATACAAAATAATGATATACTTCATGTTTTGAAATGATTATTCATCCTTAATGATATTGTTTTGTCTTGATTCAGTCAAATTTCAGAAAAACTGGTTTACATTGACCATTGAATGCATTGATTTATTAAATGTAACAACAGTCAGAATTCAGAATGAACAATAAATTTCATGTTGTATTAAATTAGATTAGCAAAATGTCACACTTTTTCTGCATCTGGCCATATGATATCTATGTACATGTTAAAAGGTAAAATCTACAAACATGGTTTAATGCTGATGTTTGAGTTTTTATAGACAGCTATACTCTTCTACATGAAGTTCCTAAATCTGGCTGATATACAATCATTTTGAAAAAAATAAACATTTTTATTAAACAATAAGAAGTTATTCGTAGATGTGTGACCAGTCCATGAGAACAAACTGTTGCTACATGTATATATATGCCATCAGCAAACAGATCTTAATTAAATGTGTGTCCGAAATATTAGTTTTTTCTGATCATCTCTCACAAAAGCATGCATTTAAAGGTAAAGATACAAATACATTGAGTTAACCGATGTTGTATTTGATAATGTATATACAATATTTATATACAGAGTTGCTTATTTAGACACGTTAGCAACTTGTTTTTTTCAGATTAATAGCATTTCTTTGGTATAAGAGTTGTTTTGTTGCCGATTTGTTTCCTCTAACAGTCTTATAAAGTAAGGCCCTGCATTATACAAAACACATGTAAGAGCCTCTTTATTATGTATAACCTATATTTAAAAGCATTACATGTAGCTTCACTAGAAACATCTCTGGCGAGACGGCCCAGTGCTCAGCGAACCAGCCTTTCTTCTATACACGGGTTTACACTTTGCCTTATAAGGAAGTCGCGCGGCCGAATCAGAACGAGGCTTGACCCAATTGTAAGTAAACTGTTTGCATATGTTACATGCAGTAGGCCTGAGCCCGGTGCCTGAGCATGCGTTATCAAAGTTGTTTATGGCACAACCACAGACAAAATTTTGTCACAAAGTACTTAAATGGATTTTATAATACAAACATAAATATGGGAACTAATGCAGTGTAGCTCACATAGCAAACAAGGCATTTATTAGAAAAATTAACCAACCCAGATATAGTATATACATCGATTGTAAAGAGAAACACAGCTTGTGTATATTGTGTATATATTGACATATATTACCACATATGTATATCTTCTATGAGTCTGACAATTTCTCTAATAGTATTAAATATGTATACATATAGAATTAATAAATTGTACCGTTACTTGATATTTAATGTCTCTTCGCCAGATGAGTAGACATTCATACCAATATTGGTATCTCACACTATGATTGCCATATCTATAATAACTGATGAAGTCAACAATATCCATAAAATAATATACCGGTAAGGTTAGTCATGAAATACATTTATTAGGGTGCAATGAAATAAATTAATATGAATTTAATAATTAACTAAATATATATAATTATTTAATAAAGCAATATACCTGTCAGCTAGTTCGTCAAATGGGATAGCATTAGGCTTGCTCCTTAGGCCAGGACAGATAATGTTTTAATGGGAGAGAGTTTAAATGATTCCAATGATATATATGATTGAATCGGAACACCAGCATCGATTGGCCTCTTTTCTTGTATTTATTCCTCATACACATTTCATATACACCAAGTCTAAATCAGAAGTACTGAGACCAATTCAGTCCTGACCAGTCCCTCCTCCTTCCTCCTCCCACCCAGATTCCGGCCCCTTATATAAGGGATAGCCCTACCCAAAACTAGAGGTCTGGACTTACAGTTGGACCCACAGTTGTAGGTCCGGACCGGCCCTCGTCTTAAACTAGAGGTCAGGGTCCTCGCCTACTCCGGCCGGTAGGGGCAGGGGGTGGGGGTAGTCGCGCAGACGACAGTGAGCGGGACCCAAAACTGTGGGTCCGTCCTGGCCAAGCCAGGTGGGTATGAGGGGGGGGGGGGTGTAAGTAGTCGCGCAGACTACAGCGAGCGGGGCCAAGGTCCGTCCCGGCCAAGCCAGGCGGGTATGAGGGAGGGGGTGTAAGTAGTCGCGCAGACTACAGCGAGCGGGGCCAAGGTCCGTCCCGGCCAAGCCAGGCGGGTATGAGGGAAGGGGTGTGAGTAGTCGCGCAGACTACAGCGAGCGGGGCCAATCTCCGTCCCGGCCAAGCCAGGCGGGTATGAGGGAAGGGGTGTGAGTAGTCGCGCAGACTACAGCGAGCGGGGCCAAGGTCCGTCCCGGCCAAGCCAGGCGGGTATGAGGGAAGGGGTGTGAGTAGTCGCGCAGACTACAGCGAGCGGGGCCAAGGTCCGTCCCGGCCAAAAAATAGCGCGTCTGCACCCCTACACATTTTGATAGAAGCTGAAGTCTATTCCGTACCAGGTAACGTCTAATAATCTCATCAATTGACACCGCTATGCTTTTTAGCCAAGTCAGTCAATCTTTTTGCCTAACTGTTCATAAATGTATCCTGGACATGAATATGTAAAAGGTATGAGCTGTCTTCATCACGTTTTTGTGGAATCCAGAAATGTTTGTCGCCACCACCTGCTATCGGACGACAGGCCGTGATCGGTACTTCATGGCCCTCCTGTCCGCCCTGCCGCCGGTAGGACATATGTTACAGGGATATATCCTCCCTCCCCACCAGCCCTAGCTGGACTCACCGCAATATTCAATAGGCGCCCGGCCTTCTCACCCTCGCGGTGGTGGTCCTTGGCCTACGCCCACTAAAGCACGTAGACCCATGTTCTCGACGTCCAAATATAGAACAAGGTACATAATACGTACGTATTTATTAACCACTATGTCTGTACCCCAACACATTATGATAGAAGCTGAAGTCTATTCCGTACCAGGTAACGTCTAATAAACTCATCATTGAAACCGCCATGCTTTTTAGCCAAGTCTGTCACATATCAATGTCCAGGATACATTTATGAACAGTTAGGCAAGAAGACTGAAGACCCCAAGAGCTACTTGCGAATTCATCAGCCCACAAGATATCCACCAAAACAAACATACACAGCTTGTCAGGCAGTAGCCGACCATTTTTCTCTAAGGATTGATTGAGAATGTTTTCTAAGGAGCTGCATGGTGCATCATCTTAGGCTCATTTTTTCAGAAATGAAGGCTCTAGCTTTTCATGTGTAGCGAACTGTATCATTCTCCGGCAACGACCTGTCTAAAAATGGTCTATGTTGTAGGGTACTGTATTAGGCAGTAACGGATCACTGTCTTTATGGAGTAGCGGATCACGCCATCTTGCGGCCTGTTTTGACAGTAAAGCAAGTATCATAATGCATACACGGGTTTACACTTCGCCATAAAAGGAAGTCGCGCGGATGAATCAGAACGAGGCTTGACCCAATTGTGAGTACACAGTCCGCACGTGCTACATGCAGTAGGTCTGAGCCCGGGACCTGAGCATGCGTTATCGAAGTTTTTTATGGCACAACCACACTTACAATTTAGTCACATAGTATTAAAATGTCCCGTCTGATATTTATATCAGATTAAGGAGGCATATGGTGGAAATCGCCAGGCTATTAGAAACAACATTAGTAGATTGGTTAAGGGGGGGGCGGGGGGGGGGTCCTTTAGGGGGGCAAATGGTGACTCCCACCCCCCTCGACGAAATCGTCATCGTCCTTCGCCCCCTCCCCACCTCGTCCTTGACTATGTCCTGGACCATGCAGGGCCTGGACGGCCGAAGGCGGGGCTTGTAAGGCCCTTTTATACTATGTATTGTAAGGGGTTATACCTAGAACGTTTGCTGGATTATCCTCTCCCCAAGCAATGAAGGCTCAAAAACATCATACATGTATGTTTTTTTTTTAAATCACATTTATAAGCAAGAGTAAAAGTATGAAAAAAAATTCACAAAAGATGAAAAGAAACAGTAACATAACACAAGTGAACAATTCATGACAGATAAGTCGATACTTTATCAGTATATACTAACTTACCTAGCTCTACCAGTAGTTATACTTGAAAGGATTTTATAATACATACATACATATGAACTTATGCAGCGTAGCTCACATAGCAAACAAATAAGGCATCTAATCGAAAAATAAACCAACCCAGATCTAGTATACATAAATTGTGAAGGGAAACATAGCTTGTGTATATTGTATATATATTGACATATATTACTACATATGTCTCTTCCATGAGGCTGACAATTTTTGTGATAATATTAAATATGTAGAATTAATCAATTTTACTGGTATTTGATATTTCATGTCTTTTCACAGCTTACATTTTGTGTTTATACATGAAAGTTGCATTTATCCTTAGAAGTTCACTTATATCTACTTATTATTAACATACCAGATGCTTTGAAATTAATACCAATGTTAATATCTCCACACTATGATTTCCATATCTATGATAACTGATGAAGTCAAAAATATCAATAAAATAATATACCGGTAAACTTAGTCATGAAATAAATTTATTATTGAAATAAATTGATATGAATTTAATAGTGAACAAAAATATATAATTATATAATAAAGCAATATACCTGGCAGCTAGTTCATCAATTGGGCCAGCAATAGGCTTGCTCCTTAGGCCATAACAGATGTTTTAATGTGAGAGAGTTTAAACAATGCCAACGTCTTATTTGGTCCAAATTAGTGGTGCTTTCCTTCATCAGGACCATTGGGAATGCTCTTCCCCTTTCCCTTGTCTTTACTCTAACCTTTCGGCATGGTGCCAAGACAAGTATATCTAAAGTGAAAAATATACATGATTGCATAAGCAGTTTGGCTACCATTATGTATACTTGGCTAGATCTCCTTGCAAAATAGCTTTCACATTACAACATTAATTTGCTCCATGTGAAGATATCAGTGTATACAGGTGTATAATATTGGAATGCCTTTAACAGCTTGTAAAGTCAGCGATGCTGAGGGTCTCTTACACCTCTTGTCATGCAGCGATATATAGCTTCGCGAGACCGTTTCCTGGGTGGGTCTCCCGAGGCTAACACTGCCTTCATAACTCCAAATTAAAGCTTACAAATAAATAGATGGCTGTATATCTCTTCTGACACCATTGGCAAAACATTTTAAACACTAATTGTTCAAATAATGCAAAAGTAAGTCACCTTAAACTGGTTTGCATGCAGAAAAATACGAAATCAGGTTGTCGACGACAACTGGTATGGGACCAATGATTTTTGCCATGCCACATGGCGGTAAAGCTTGCCGGTAAAGCTTGGCGACAAAAAGCGTGCGTCACTGATCCGCTACTGCCGAGAAAGCAGCTAACGCATTTTGCATGACAACAGCAATTCTGCTTTACGGAGGGATCTGATTATTTTTATGAAGGTTCATGGTATATATACAGCTATGTATACAGATGTATTCACTTTGGCAAGAATGGCCTGTTGAAATGAAAGTTCGCACGAGGACTCGCGGAGCAAAGAGCTCGCTACTAGAAGTGCATCTGAGGTAATAAACAAGTGTAAAGATTGGTAGAACCTCGCGTTTTTGGACTTATTTCAGGTCAGTGGGTAATTATCTTTGAAATAGATCTAAGTTCTAATTTATTACATTTAGTGGCTTTTAATAGAAACGATTTGACGGTGAACAGCGAAGTGATCCGCTACTGCCTGTGATCCGTTACTGCCCGACAAGCTGTATATATGGCGTCTTCATCACATTTTTGTGAAATCCAGAAATCTTTGTCACCACCCCCTGCTCCCGGCCGGCAGGCCGAGATCGGAACTCCATGGCCCTCCACTCCGCCCTGCGTTACCGTTGCATGGCAACTCTGACATCAAAACCACCACCAAGGTGAAGGTTTTGAATAGCACGACACTTCAATGTAGAGTTCCTTTCGAATGCCCCCGGCGCAAAATGTCTTGATTAATATTTTAAATATCTACCTGTATTCTTACTCCCGGCAACTTTTTTCGAACAGTCGAATGCCGGCAAAATATACACTTACATGTGAAACGTAATGCATTTACCAGTTCAGTCTGCGTACGCCGCCATGCTTGTTTACTACATCACAAATTGGCGCCAACATCAAAAAGTGTTATGCTATTCAAAACCTTCACCTTAGTGGTAGTTTTGATGTTAGAGCTAGTGTCAATGTTGATATATACATGCTTCTATTCTACGTCCATGCACTTACTTTATTTCCTTTTTAATGTCCGTGCTGGGTTCACTGAGAGGTAAGAACTGTTCAACGGCGTTTGCAGTAGGACGGCGCGGATTCAAATGCCTGTCTGCAGTCTATCTGTGAGTCACGTTTCCTGATTATAATACAACCGGATGCAACAAGGAAAACCTCAGTGGGTGGTTTTGAAAAGACGGTGGGTTTCAACGTATGGGAGGCGATTGGAGTTTAAATTCATTTAATTCAATACAATTAAAAAGTTGATGTAATGCCGCATTCTAGTGCTTCTTATAGATGCTACTTTCCCAATCATTCATTCGAAGCTATTTATGCTTATAGTCTTATAGTTTTAATACTTCATTCTAAGTGCTTGGTCCGTAGTTCTGTATGCTATCGGGACTTTCGATGTTCCGGTTTCCATATATTTCAATTCGCCTGGCGTCTTCATTGAAGGTTTCATTTTTTGGGGGGAAATACATTCACTTATAATTGTGAGGGCATGATAGAAATAATTTAAAAAAAAAAGATTTTCTTTTGGCAGTTTTAAGTTCCTCGTGCTTATCAAGCTCCCCGCACGGTGGCGCTACGCAAGCTCCGCTTTTACCGCTATAATGGAGGCCTAGCGGAGTGAGTCGAGGGCAGAGAGTGCGGGCTTATGTATTAGATAAGGAATGAGTTGTAGGTCATTATTGGGATCGAAGAACTTCGAGGAGTAGCCGAGAAGTTGTGAGATCCCAATAATGACCTACAACTCATTCCTTATCTGGCTTAATGCCTACTTCTATTGTTTCCTCCGAGGAGGCGGCGATGGCATGGCGTATGTGAGCAGGAGGTCATTATTGTACCAAAGCGGGTCATTATAGTTCCGTCACAATAATGACCCGCTTTGGTACGATAATGACCTCCTGCTCACGGTCCGCCGGTCCTCACCGGCAAAGCACGACTCCGAGGAAACAATAGAAGTATGCATTAAATCCCCATTCTTACTTTTATGTACTCGGTTATGCTTGATTAATTGTTCTACATGATCATTTGATCTAATAATTTGCTGATTGTTCACGAAATTTGGATCAAGACAGCCGCGTATTAGTTAACGTAAATAAGGCAATGTAACCAAGTAACGATGAATAACGCATCATTTACAAGTGATAATTGTGAATGTAGCGCTTAGAATGCAGCCTCGAGAAGTAAGATTCAAAAACGTAATAATAAGAATTCAGCAGATAAGGATAAGAATGTAAGACTTAGACTGAAACACGGAGAACCTAGCGTTTAAAATCTATAACGTCGAATTATGGCCTCGATTTCCTTCCATAAACTGCAACCCACATGGGGCCCTTATGTATATTCTGGGTCTTGTCTGTCCCACAGTCTACACAAATGGGAAATATAGGTCAGAACCTTACCTAGCACTACGGGCGAGTGCAGAAAGGAGCTTTCATCGAGGACCACTTCTAGTCCCTAACGCAAAGCGGTTGGTTACGCTGTATTCTTACGCACTCACTCACTCGCCGGGCGGTCATTGTCGCTTGAGCCAGCTTCGGTGGGGGTGGCGCCGTCCGTGAAGACGTAACATATCAACTTATCTTAGGATAATTTGTCTTTCTTTTCCAATGTTTCAGGGGCATGAATTAAAATTCTAGCACCTAAATGCACAGTGCATATAAATGAAGCACGTTCCATCGTTAAATGTATAGATGTTTTTTCGTATGGCAACCATACTCGCCCTTTCTCGACAGAATGGGACTAAGATGACTGACAGGAAATACGGGTAGTGAGTTGTATTTTATCAGAGGGTGTAATATGACCCTGCTGTGAACGACAGTAAACTCGTGTGTCGTGTGGCGTGTGATGTTATAAAGTGGGACCTAAGAGGGGGCGGGGGGGGGGGTAGTGGGTGAGTGTAGGGGCGGCGGGTAGCCCATGAGGGGAGGTTAGGGGGGGTCAGAAAGGGAAAGTGATAGCGTCAACAACAGCCAATTTACATATGGCATGTACGTCTGTCACAAAAGCACCATCAATAAAGTTCACTTTCCACATTGCTATATTTTCATATTACGCCCACAAATATATCAACTGATATATTTCTGGGAACATATCCTCTTTTGGCTTCAACTTGATATCACATGCTACGTTCCAGATACGGCCGGTATGCTCATCTCCCCTAGTCCCATATGAGACAGTTGTTGCTCGCACAACAGTCCCATGTCCGCATGTAGAAAATGAGGGTGTAAGATTTGTTTTTGTGGGCGACTAAGTGTTGTTAACCGCACGATCCATCAAACCCTTGTCATTTTGTACTCTGATACCTTAACTTCACATTTACCCCAAAACCCACATGCACATGAACTAACAAAGTATCACAAAGTTCTCGCCATCAGCACCGCTTCTCGCCACGCGTGTTTGTAAAATGCCGTACAGGATTTGATGGACCGGACATGTGGCGTTGTCCCAACAACGTCACATGGGGCTACCTTTCCCCCAACTGTCGTTCCTCTCCCTCAATTTGTAGAGACGTACTTTCAGAAAATTAATTACAGCCCAGGCTCATGAACGAGATTCGGTGATACGCGTGTATGCAGCGAAGACATATGGTTATGCTCGATTGGGGTGTTAAGCGCCTACATCCGCTAGGTCGGGGCGATTTACGGCCATAATCCGCTCGAGAAGGGGTATTTTTTCGCGGCAAACCGCTCTATGAACGCACATTTTCAAGACATGTAAAATATTCATGGCCCGTTCTTTCCACTCCGTTTTTTAATCAGACTAGTAGACCGTTCCAGATACTCCAGACGACATATATACACTGCGTGTCTCGGGTTAGAAAACCGATTCTCGCATGCGTATACCATGCATGCCTATGGAGTTGGTTCATGTTTACTGTTCAACGTTTTTTTGGTCATAATAGGTAGATCTATGGTATTGTCATTCACAGAACAAACACACAAGATGGCTCTATACATTTTCTTGTAAGTATTATATTATACAATGGAATCACAGCTTATATTTCATAAGACAACAGTTTAAGGAGGTTCCCGGCATCACTGTGGCGCCATCTGGTGGACTGCCGCTGCGATAAGCTGGTACCGCCGCTCATACTCATACTTGTAAGTGAGCGAGCGCGCGAAGTTGGGCCGCGGAACCAGGCTAATCTGGCGAATGCCCTATTGTCCGCAGCGCGTCATCGTTTATTTCTTGTTTATGTAACAAAGTCGCGAAACTGATGCGCTGTAAAGGGAAATTGAGAGGCAAACGCAAGTCCAAGCAAACTAAAGAACTTATTGGGATGTATGAATATATCTTTGAACGAACTGGCAATAGAAACAAGCCGGCAAATTACATAGCGTTGACCACACAGGCACAGTAAATCAGTGGGAGAGGCGGGGGGGGGGGGTGTAGGATCCCCTACATCATCGTAGGCCTATATGCTTACACGTTTGGTTGCTTAAATGTTTTCATGTAAATTTGATAACACCAAGTAGATCTATCTTATTCAATCTTGTGAGTACTTGGCGTGTACTTCAGCATGTTTCCCATTCCGACCCTCAGAATCACCGGCACAATTTCCATGTTCAGAGTCATTTTACGAAAAAACGAGGTAGAAGACCCATATATTTTTTTCTCTTATTTGAACAAACATGGAGCAAGCTTGTTACAGACAAACTTTGTCTGAGCCGTTTTTTTGTTGTTGAATATTTCGTGTCGAAATTCCAAAATTCTCCATTGACAGCCATTATAAAATTATATGTGACCCCCTACCTATTCAACGTCATTTTGACAGAAAAGTAGGTAGAAGACATAACTTTTTTATGTTATTTTATCGTTTTGAATACACATTACTATAAGTTGAAAAAATTTCAACAACTTTGTCTGAAGAAAATGTAATCTATGCATCTACCTTAACAGTTTGTTAGGCTCCCCGTTCGACATTCCGGGTTGCTACGCAACAAGGCCACTCGAGTGCACTCAGATACGCGCAGCGTAGGGACGGTGTGTCACTTACCTGGCAGCTGCCAGCCCCTTGCTTTGCAGGGCGGTTTATCCGATTAAAATAAAAGTCCTGCTTCCCTCCTAACTAGCTAGCTGGAAACCCGTCCTCCCGCAGTTGCAAAAGTACGGACCTAAAATACCGCAGATTGGCCCTCGGGAACTCGGAACAACGAATCTATACTTTCTCGCCCGTTCCCCTTATAACTCTAGAGCCCGTTGCCCAGCAATTTATACGAGGGTGCGCAGGTTGGTCGTTAGGAAATCTGACAATCGAAGCGTTGAATGTTCACTCCATTATTCCCGCAGTGTTCATTTCCCATACTTTACCTTTCATCTTTGTTCTGAAATGGAGACCTCTCGCTCGGGGGCGTCCAAGCCTGTAGGGCGGCTATACACCCGTCTGCGCTGATGGTTTGTCTTTTGTCGTCTTAACGATTGTCTGGACAATCTTTGGTCGGCCTGGTCTCTCACGGAAGTACTTAATGACAAGTGGCGTCATCTAGCGATAGGCGACAGGCAGATCAAAGTGTATATGATGGCATTATGATAACATACGCTCTCATTTTTCGGGTACGTTCTGCCTTAACAAATTCCATTAAACATGTTAAATCCCGCATCCAATGGCGAATATAGCGCGGGGGTGGGGGGGGGGGGAGGGCGGGGGGGGGGCAATTGCGGCTTAAGCACCCCCATCCCCTGGTCAAGCCACAGAAGCCTCCCCACCGACACGTTTAGCCCCGGAAAATTCGGCCATACCATGTAATTTTAATGTCATCTTAGACCCCAAAATTTGTATTGCTGCATGGTATTAATATTGCGTGTGCCGGATGACTAATAGCCCTAAAAATATACGTGTATTAAAATGATACAGCGTAAATAAATAGTGTATATAAAAAAGAAGAATATTGGTTTGGCATTACCGAGAGAAGACATGGCAGACGGTGTAAATGCACTATTTGCCGATGTGAAGGCGTGGTTTGCTATGATCGTGAGAGAGCATGGCCGATCGTGACAGAGAGAGTTTGCAACACGATATGAGCACTTGGTATGCCATGATCGTGAGAGGGCATGGCAGACGTTGGGGAACACGCGAAGGTCCAGTTCCCAAATCGGAGAAATATTAGCAACTCATTACCGGTTGAGGAAGATCATGAAACCGTAATCCCGATTCACTGGGAAAATACGATATCACGTTCGAGTCAGGTGACATTGAGTAACATATCACTAAGGGAGGGTTTTATGTTACCTCTCCCTACCTCCCATTCAGGTAACATGGGAGGGTTAGGGTTAACTCAGGGGTCCTTGCACACAGGGGAGTAGAGTTTGCATTGAAAATGATCATCCTCGCTCACAAAATGGAGGGAGGGGGACATTAGATGTTCGCTCGGGACTCGAGAATTGCACTTTCGCGAGTCACGAGGAAAATCTTCGACTGACAAACATACTTGATGAACATTTAGTTAAATAATGGAATGATAGCAATAAGTCATGCATTATAAGACTTACTATTGTATGGCGGTTATTATTAGGATTGGTTACTTATAATTATTGTCATTATTGGTCTAATTATCATTATAATTATCTTTATAATTTGTCATTATCATTAGTAATATATTTGTCAGTATAATTATCATCATAATTTGTGTTATTCTAAGTATCATTGCAATTATTATCGTCATTGGCAACTACTTTGCTATCATCGACCTCTGTAATCGTGAAATTTAAGCTTATTTAGCTTAAATTTTTGTCCTTTTTGTCACTGTTAAAATGCACCGGTATTCGATCGATAAATCCAAGCACACCAGAGGGTCCTACTGAGTTGGCTCTCTGAACCTGTTAAAATCATTGAACACGAAAGACAAGCATAACGATACTCTCGTATTTATTGCAGTATTTGTTATTTACAAAAACGATAGATGGCGCTTTAGATTTTAGCTTCAATATCAAAGAAGCGTCGCGACGAATAGCATATGAATTTTTCACTACTAAAATACGGATAGCATATAACGAGAAAGTGGAAACTACTCATCCCAATACGTCGTACCTATATATACGCTTCTTGATATATTCAGTGATCACCTTAACATGCACCTACATTTTCTTCAATATGTTACAATTAAGCTACAAAGCAGTCAATTCAATTCAATTCAAGTCAATATCATTTATTTGAGCAAGATCGAATGCATACAAACGTAAAATACCAAAACAACGTCATAACTTAATCAATTCTTCCTCTGTAGACTCCCATTAAGACCACGAAGGTCTCTAGCATAGGAGCCACCAAAAAAATGTGAAACAAAAATCCTCGCATAATCATGATGGAACAAGATAGGGACAACTTAATGGAGTTATATTGCACTTATATGTATGTAAATGTAGGAATCTTGCGAAAAATAAATAAAGGATTTGCACATAGTCTATTTCTAGAGATATATAAAACAGGGGAAGACCTCTCAGAACCTATTTTTTTTTTTGCAAATATAACAATTAACTAAGAGACATTCCAGTGAATATCTGTAGACTAAGAAATGTTTAATATATTTTGAAAATCCATCCAGTACATGTGTCTCAATCTTATTTAATGTAATATCTGGCATTTGGTTTATACATCTAGCAACGCGATATCTCAAACATTGTTCGGCAAACTTATGCTCTACACGTGTAACTAACAGATCATTCTTGTGTCTTGTGAAAGATCCGACAATTTGGAGACAGACAAATTAGTTAAAAACGTTAAAAACATTTAGAACATTATAATGTAAATGGGGTATAAAGAGTTGTACATGTATGTAAGTTTTAGAACAATGGATGGTACGGTATGTTTTAACTTGCACATAACAATAACCTTAGATATTTTAGAAGATATCGTATTAATGTGACCGTTCCACTTGAGATCCTTCTGAACTGTCAGTCCCAAAAAGTCAAACTCATCTACGCACTCGAGAGGTATGTTATTCATAGACAAGTGCGGAATTCTAACAACTTTGCGCGGCATGCAAAATATCATAAATTTGGTTTTCAAAACGTTAATGATAACTCATTTGCACATAGCCAACCGCATATCTTATAGATTTTATTATTTAACACATCGTCAACAAGCATATTATCAGACGATGGTGCAGTCAACGTGCTACACAGAGTTGTATCGTCAGCATATACAATAGCTCTATATAGCTGACTAGCGTGTGACATGTCGTTCATATATATAATTAATCGCAACCTTGAGGTACCCCTCGAGATATTTTCGTTACCGTTGATTTAACATCTCCCAAGCGTACATATTGATAACGATTTGTTAGATAACCCTTTAACAAGGAAATAGCTGGTTCAGATATGCCATAGTGTTTTAGTTTATGGATATGATTCAAAGTGTCAAACGTCTTCGACAAATCCAGATATATACGGAGAGGAACCTCGCCCTCGTCCAGCTTCGATCAACTAATTCAAGCGCGGCAAGCTGAGCGGAATGTTTCTTTCTTAAACCGTATTGGCCATTGTAAAAATGATTTTCTTTCTGAAAATAGTCATAGATTTGATCATAAATAATCTTTTCAAATACTTTTGAAATTGCAGAAGAACCGAGATAGGTCTATAATTGTCCATATTGGAAGCTTGTCCTTTCTTAAACATAGGAGTTTTCTTTGCAAGTTTCAATTTGTCGGGGAATATTCCAGTAGATAGCGATTGATTAATTACTAAGGCTAATGACTCACGTAGATTTAATTTTAATACCCTAAGTAGTTTCACAGATAACCCATCATCCCCAGTGCTTTGTTTAGGTTTGAGAATGTCGATGATTTTTTTCTATTGTTGCTTTAGTTAAAAGCTTAAAGTTCATTTTGGAAGTAACCGGTGTTCCGAGGTATTGAGAAAAAGTGGGATGGACTTCAGTTTGAAGTCCATCACAGGCTGTCGAACCAACAGGAGAGAAGAATGCGTTAAAAGTATTTGCTACGACTACCTTGTCACTAATAAGTTCTCCATTTTAAATTTTATGCTAAATTCCTCCGGCAATGATTTGTTCTTCGCCCTATTGTTATTCAGGACTGTGCTAATCGCTTGCCACGTTCTTTTTATATCCCCCTTGCATCGAAGTATTATAATAGTAGTCTTTTTTGCAGCACGGATACATTGTTTTAAAATATTTTTATACGTTTTAAAATTTATGTTTAACATATTATATTGTAAACTGTAGACGGAATCATCTGAAGTTTCTTATACAGTCGAACCTTAAATGCAATAGACTTGATGATACCTTTCGAAATCTAGTTTGACATTTTATACTTTCTTTTATTAAACTTCACAACTTTATCCAACAAAAAAGTTTCAGTCGTCTAGAAGCAACGGAGTTTTCAGCCAAACTGCGCCAATATTTAACCGGATAGCATGTCCACACCTGCACTCGTTTTCCGTGACAGATGTCGTCATAATGCCAACATTGTCCTTGGATAAATATATGATATGGATCAAATGCTCACTTATATTATTGATAGACTGGGTAGATAATACACTGACAGTCGTCCTTAATAACCATTTGGTCCGCAGTCCTGAAGACTCAAATTGTCACTGTCCATGCTGTGACCTTCTGTAGTCTACCTGCTGATACCTCTAAAGCCGATAACATATTACATAAAACTATACCAAACCTTATGTGCCACACAATTTGCACAACCACCTCGATTACTTAAATATTTTACTCTTCTGTAAGTATACCATGTTAATTTTACGAATTTATTTACAGAGAAGCTGGCCTTTAAGATGCTCAACAGTCAACAGCTTAGACCCCCCCCCCCCCCAACCCCCTACCATGCACAGGCGCAACACTGGGCGACAAACAAAATGGTGTATCTATACCTCCGGTGCGACATGCAGAAGTTTCCCAGCATGCGCAGTTGTCCCCCCTTATACAAACATTTTTGAGACCCTCTCCGCTCCATGTGTTCCATGTGCTCAGTCTGGTTCCATTGTGATCTCCGCATGGGGCGGCAAATGTGACCCAAAACCATACCCCTACGACCGCCCCCCCCCCCCCCTCACACACCCATACACGTCAAGGGCGTACCCGGAGGGGGGTTGACACAGGCGGCACGCCCCCCCCTTTCAGACCCTAAGATATATACGTGCCCTCTCGCTTCCAAATTCTGTACCCCTTGGCCAGGGGTGGGGGGCGTGGCATGGGGGGCATGTGCCCCCGGCCAGGGTATTAGCCAAGAGTTTGCCAGATTTTGGCAGATTTTTGATATATATACGAGATTTTACTCGTCTTTTGCGTCATCTAAACATATAACTGTCTGCTAAATATAATACATGTATAATATCTGCAGTGAAATATATAAAGTAACGAAACTCCGCTTAGATATCGAACCAGAAACTAATGCCTTACAGTTTTTACTGATATTGTTATTAACTGCGTGTGTATTTTGCATGGAAAATTGGAAATAAAAAAAATTTTGCTAACCCTGACCACTCTTTTTGCATTTTGAAAAAATATAAAAAACTAATGGAAATGTTCACGGCCTATAAATCATGTCTCAATGCGGTAATTCTTAGAGCGTGAACTTCATAAATTATAGCAAGAGATTATATGCCATACATGCCATTGCATAAGTATAACAGATCATGCCCATAATCATTTACATAATACGATACTAATAGCCATTTACATATTACGATACGAATAGCCATTTACGTATTACGATACGAATAGCCATTTACATATTACGATACGAATAGCCATTTACGTATTACGATACGAATAGCCATTTACATATTACGATATTAATAGCCATTTATATAATACGATACTGATATCTATTTACATATTAGGATAATAATAACCATCTAAGGCGAGGAATTCTTAATCTTCCAGATATGAGTAATGGCATTGAACAGTTACCAAAATGTGATCTAGGCTTCTGAAATTCCCTGATTTTTCCCTGCAGGGACATTTTTTTCGCCATTTTCCCTGTTTTTCCTGACCTGTGGGAATCTGAACTTAACACGTTAGTACCGACTGCGACTATGTACATGCAATATCGACAGGGCTATAGACCGAAACGTCACCACGCCGTCAGTCATTTTGCGTATTGAGGCTTTATAATGGGATTGGCCAAGTTAAAGTGTGATTATGTGCTAGTGTGCAAACTACTGGTTTGATTTCGATGTCATTTGGCAAACATCATGCCGGTAATATGGGTACGTATTCCACCACATATGAGTCATCTACCTGCACTCATGTAGTCACAGCGATTTTTGGGCATTTTCGGCAATGTCAAAATTGATCATCCAATAACTCGAAAACTATAAATGTGAGGTAAAATGTAAGTCAATAACAATGTACGACGGAACTGTGCCATATCGGCTCTAAGGACCGTTGCCCATGAGGTGATAAGTAAATCTTGCCCATGCAGTCCCATGTGCCACGGGTTGGAGTATGGAGAACTCACTTGATAACCGGTCGCGGAAAGCGAGTTAGGACCAAATCGGAATATACATTGACCGTCCGAATCGGTGACGAAGATATTCCGCTGGTTGTCAATTAAGATACCTCGATGGTGTGGACGGCACCGTGTTTGTAAGGCGCAGTGTACACTAAAAGGTGTGGAGAGTCCATGTGGGTCACTACGATGCGTCCATCACGGCAAGCCACACAACTGGGATACCCCGTCCAGCGTGTTGGTCTGGGTAGCGTGGATATGATATCCCCCGTCGTAACGTCTATCACATGTACTCCGTCAACACAGGCCACCAACAGCTCTCCACTGTTGTACGCCGTGCATACGACGCTTGGGTGCTTCAGACGCCCTCCCGCCGTGAGTGCGCGCAGTACACGCAGCTGTCCGTCCTCGGCGATGTCGATTTCCTTCACCGAGTTATTGAGGTAATCTGACACGCATATTCGTACGTTGTTTCCTGCGCATATCCCACGCGGCTCATTGAAGCTGTCCAGTGAGGCGCCCTCTCCTCCACGCCGATGTGGTGGTCCAGGACACATATTCCCGTCGGGTCATCTATGTCACCGTCATCCAAGGCATCCATACCGTGACAGGGGATGGCGTCCAGATCCAACCAGGTTGTATTATGCTCAGATACCTGAATAATAAAAGCCAGACAACATTACGCTGTCTATGTAACATGCCTACATGTGTAAGAGATTTTAAAGGGAAAGCCAATTCCGGCCGTAAGGGCAGTGCCAATGAGAGAAAATAATTTAAAGATACATTTCCTAAAAGAAAAATCGCACTATTGTGGCCCATAAGTATAATTTGGGTGGGCGCAGACATTTAATTCCCCCTGGCCTTCTATCAACCAATCAGGATTAAGGCCACTACGCGGGTCACTACGTCACGGGAGCGGGTGATGGCGTACAAGTGCATGTAAATACAGGCCAGCAGATATGGAGAGGTTTCTAGTTGTATGATAAATTCACATGTGCAGCGTGCATATGTGGTTTTGTAAACGAACTCTGGAAAAGAAAAGGGGACGTCTCTGCTCAAATAATATATTTTGCAGCCGTGAACTGTTTAATGCCTTCGCACGGAAACTATCAAGAAACATTGGTTGATCATCGATTTATTATCTCGAGATCTCCACTTATTAAGTAGATACCTCGATTTATTCTTTCGAGAGTTAATCACTAGAAAAGTCTAGTTATTATGTCGAGATCTCGTCTTATTAAGTAGAGGCCTCGACTTATTATCTTGATATATCGAGTTACTAAGTAGATATCTCGACATGTTATCTCGAGAGCCCGAGTTATTAAGTGGGGAAGTAGAGTTATTATGTCGAGATCGCGACTTATTTTCTCGAGATCTCGAGTTAATCAGTATATATCTCGACGTGTTATCTCGAGAGCCCGAGTTATTAAGTGGGGAAGTAGAGTTGATATGTCGAGATCGCGACTTATTATCTCGAGATCTCGAGTTAATAAGTAGAGGCATCGAGTTATTATCTTGAGATCTCGAGTTAATAAGTAGAGATCTGGAGTTATCAGGTAGAGGCCTCGACTTATTATCTCGAGTTAATAAGTAGAGATCTCAAGTTATAAAGTAGAAGCCTCGACTTATTATCTGGAGAGCCTCAGTTATTAAGTAAAGAATTGTTATTCAGTAGAAAACCCTAGTTATTATCTCGAGATCTGGACTTATTTTCTCGAGATCTCGAGTTATTATCTCAAGATCTCGACTTATAAAGTAGAGATCTCGGCATATTATCTCGAAACCTCGACTTTTTATCTCGAGATCTCAAGTTGTTATCTCGAGATCTCGACTTATTAAGTAGAGATCTCGAGTTATCAAGTAGCAGCCTCGATTTATTATCTCGAGATCTCGAGTTATTAAGTAGGGATCTCGACATATTATCTCAAGAGCCCGAGTTATTAAGTAGAGAAGTAGAGTTATTATGCGGAGATCTCTATGTATTCATTACTAGACTTATTATCTCCTCATTATATCCACTTATTAAGTAGAGATCTCGAGTTATTAAGTAGAGGCCTCGACTTACTATCTCGAGATATCGAGATAATAAGTAGAGATATTCAGTTATAAAGTAGAAGCCTCGACTTATTATCTGGAGAGCCCCAGTTATTAAGTAAAGAAGTAGAGTTATCTCGACTTATTAAGCAGAGGCCTCGACTTATTATCTCGAGATAGCGAGTTATTCAGTAGAAAACTCTAGTTATTATCTCGAGATCTGGACTTATTATCTCGAGATCTCGAGTTATTATCTCAAGATCTCGACTTATAAAGTAGAGATCTCGGCATATTATCTCGAAACCTCGACTTATTATCTCGAGATCTCAAGTTGTCATCTCGAGATCTCGACTTATTAAGTAGAGATCTCGCGTTATCAAGTAGAAGTCTCGAATTATTATCTCGAGATCTCGAGTTATTATCTCGAGATCTCGAGTTATTAAGTAGAGATCTCGACATATTATCTCAAGAGCCCGAGTTATTAAGTAGAGAAGTAGAGTTATTATGCGGAGATCTCGATGTATTCATTACTAGACTTATTATCTCCTTATTATATCTACCTATTAAGTAGAGATCTCGAGTTATTAAGTAGAGGCCTCGACTTACTATCTCGAGATATCGAGTTAATAAGCAGAAATCTCGACATGTGAAGAGATCTGTAGTTATTAAGTAAAAGGTCTCGACTTATTATCTCGAAATATCGAGTCATTAAGTAGAGATCTCGACTTATTATCTCGAGAGACCGAGTTATTAAGTAGAGAAGTAGAGCTTCCGTGCCTTCGTGATTGACCACACTGCGTAACGAGTTCGGGAGTTTCGACTGACTAACCATCTAAATCTATGTTACAACCTGTTGTGTGGGCGGACCTGCTGTGCGGGCGGACCTGCTGTGTGGGCGGACCTAGCGTGTGGGCGGACCTGCTGTGTTGCGGCTCTGTTGTGTGGGCGGACCTGCTGTGTTGTGGCCCTGTTGTGTGGGCGGACCTGCTGTGTTGCGAACCTGGTGTTTGGGCGGACCTGGTGGGTGGGCAGACTTACTGTGTGGGCGGACTTGTGTGAGCGGACCTGCTGTTTGGACTAGTTTACCTGCTTCGAACATGCCTATTGTGTGGGGGGACCTGAATGAGAACTGGAACTACTTTGAGGTACAGCGTACAGCCTAATGCCATATTTGGTGACACTATATATACATATATATATATATTTAATAAATAGTTTGATACCTATATTCCTGGGCCGTTGCTTATCTAAACATGCAATTAAGCCAGTCTTACCCATGGCGCCGCAATTCAATCCGCCATCTCCGATTCAAAGCCAGTTTGCGGATGTTGTGTGGCGTTCTCTGGCACGACCACGGCTTGAGCACCGCTGTCAACTGACGAGTACAAAGAGTCGTTTAAACACCGAAAGATATGATTAATGAGACGATTATCCGGCCTAATATTGCCTAAGCCCGTACGCTATATGCTGCACATCTTATTATTAACGCACCCTTACCGCAATTAATTAAGGTTATTGAAGTGTTGATAATAGTTCCCGATTCGACACCGGGATATAATGTGTTTGATGTGTTATCGATCAAACTAAACACCGAAGCCTGTGGCAGCATAGGTGACGAGTTCACACAGGGCCCACTGCTCATCTGACCATGTAGCGGTCCCACAAAGTGTATATTGGTATCGCTTATTGCACCATATATATTATGGCATAATTTTAGTCTCTTCTTTCTCACCGTGTTCAGTTAAAGCGGCTAGCGACGCAGAATTTCCGGTGTTCTTGTGGCGGTCGGTCATGCTGTGAACAAAAAAGTTTAAAATAAGTATAGACACAGTTATAACCTTAAACCTATATGTCAGTGCGCAATAGGCTTTAACGACTTGGCAAAGTGGCACGTGTTGATATATTTCTTGAGGATATAAGCCAGCCCAATAAATTGTAGATTAAATCAATGACTTTTCACGAGATTAATTGTTTTCTTCTTGTCACTGAACTACCCCGACCCGGACCACTCCGACCTACCCTACCGGTACCACTCCGACCTACCCCGATTCGGACCACTTAGACCTACCCCAACCGGTACCACTCCGACGTACCCAAACTGGTACCACTCCGACCTACCCCAACCAGTACCACTCCAACCTAGCTCAACCGGTACCACTCCCGACCTACCCCAACCGGTACCACTCCGACCTACCCCAACCGGAACCTCTCCTTCCTATCCCCATCCGGACCACTCCGATATACCATAACCCGGACCACTCAGATCTACCCCAACCCGGACCACTCCCACTTACCCCGACCGGACCACTCCGACCTTCCTCGACATGGATCACTCTGACCTACCCCAACCCGGACCACTCAGATCTACCCCGACCCGGACCACTCCCACTTACCCCGACCAGACGACTAAGACCTACTCCACCACGGACTACTCCAACCTACCCCGATTCTCACCACCGCGACCTACCCCAACCCAGACCACTCCGACCTACCCCGACCCGGACCACTCCAATTTACCCCGACAAGGACCACTCCGATGTACTCCGACCGAGACCACTACTCCAACCTACCCCGACCAGGACCACTCCGACCTGCTCCGATCCTATTCTCTCCGACCTACACCGGCGTGGACCAAATTGGTATTGTCTCCACTATTAGTTCGTCATTGTAATTTGGTTCCCTTTTAGAACCAACTCATTTAATTCAATTCGTTGAATACAACGTAGTGCAACGTTGGTTGTCCTTACTTGGTTAATTTGTCGACAACCTCAGTCATTGCTGGTCTACGTGCCGGCTCGTATTGGCAGCAGCTGGTGTATATTTCGCCCAGACCTGTTTGCTCCTGCAGGTCCGTGTACTTGTCCGAACCCCTGGGCAATTTCTTGCCTTTCATCGCTTCCCGCATGGCACAATCTGTTCGTTCTCTTTCCCATGGACGCTTCAAATCAGGAGCTAGTATGCAGAATAAAATTAGGCCGTAGCCCCAAATGTCGATTCGCTTTAAATCTAATGCATATGCCTCCGTCGGCGTTTCCGGTAATTGTTCTGGGGCTTGGAATGTTGGTGTTCCGCGGGCAACCCGGTATGTACTAGTATGCAAAATGGAGGCGGTTTGCAGGTCGCTTGCTCTAGACTCGCCAAAGTCTGTGAGCTTGAATGTAAATGATTCCCCGAAATTCGTCACCAAAACGTTACTTGGCTTTAGGTCTCTGTGACATATATCATTTTCATGAAAAAAAGCCAAACCAGCCGCAACGTCAACTGCTGCTTGACGAAGCACCCCTTGCTTCACTCCAACTTCTTCAACAAGTTTCAGCTCATCCAGAATACGCAGCAGATGAGCCAGGGTGTTGTTGCCTTTTACAGAATCCTTCATTCCGCGAAACCTTGTGTCGTCCAGACTAAACTCCATGCATTCCAAAATAGCTTTGACAGGCTCCAGACACACTCCTAGAAGACGAACAATATTGGGGTGGTTCCTAACGGTCGTCTTGGCGAGGAGCTTGATTTCCTTACGAAATAGCCTGTGGTGATCTTCATCATCATTGTAGTCCAACATGCGCTTGATGGCGACTCTGGACTTATCTGAACATAACATATAATGGATATAGCAGTTCGCAGATGCAACGCTTGAGCCCAAACTCTGGTAACTAATAACCATCTGTAATTCCCCAGAAATAAATCCTTTAAATTATTCATCATTTACAGAAATGCAAAGTCTTTGACATAGTGGCGTGTAATGCAATATCGTTGGAAAAAATGTCTAACTCTAGCTTTGTTTTAGCAGCTAACACAGAACATGCCCGACGGTAAACACTTGGTAGCATATCTCTGATCTCTTGAACTATTACTTGGTCAGAAACAATGTCATAATTAATACTTCATATACAATGGTATATTCAGCGAGAGGTATTACTTATCATGAAACCAAACACTAATAAATCAAAATACAAGATAGACAGTTTTGTATATTGTCTATACTACCTTTTGCGTCAACCCACCAAACACTCACCTGCTTTCAGAGTCCCTACGCGGACTACTCCATAACCTCCTCCCCCTATCCCATCACCTTCATCTTCCTTCACATCGGTTGGCGCCAGGATTGGAATGCCATACTTCTCGACCGCGTCTCTCAAGTCTTCTATCGGAGACATCTGAAGGGATAACCCAGTGAAATAGATATACATCAATATATAATATATCAGGACATAACGGTCGGTGTGGCGGCCTCACTGGGCTGACGGTCGGTGTGACGGCCGCACTGGGCTGACGGTCAGGTTGGTGTGACGGCCGCACCGGCCGGGGTGACGGTAGGGTCGGCGGGACAGCCGTACAGGGCTGACGGTCGGGTCGGTGTGACGGCCGCACTGGGCTGACGGTGGGTGTGACGGCCGCACTGGGCTGACGGTCGGTGTGACGGCCGCACTGGGCTGGTGGTCGGTGTGACGGCTGCACTGGTTCATCCCGACCTGTCCCGCCTTGTCAGTAACGGTCTGAATGACAGTTTGACTTGTTATGTCATGTCAGAAACTGGCGGAGGTCGGGTACATCCCGACTTGTCCTGTCTTGTCAGTAACTGTCTGAATGACAGTTTGACTTGTCATGTCATGTCAAAAGATGGCGGAGGTTGGGTTCATTCCGACCTCTCCTGTCGGGGGAGATAGGGTCCGAGACGGGTTGTCGTCAGTTGAGGTCTCACACCATTTCATTTGCTATATGTAGGCCTATGTAGGCAAATGGTAGCGTCACGGAGACCTTTGTTCTCACGTTACACGATCCAGCTCATACGCTTAATTGTGATAACGTAAACCATATATCCTAAAGCCCTGGCATCTAATACGATTGACGGCCGGTGAGTTGTTTTTGAGCTCACCAGTCAAATAATAGAATCTTGATGACCAGCGGCATTGCCGGGTGGGCGAGGTGGGAAACATAGGACCGCTACCATGATGTCATCATCGACTGCAAAGCCCTACCTCTATGAATGGGGGTTACCGTTCAATCGATGATTACTCTGTTATCAGATTCATAAATATGTCCTTCTGGGGATGAACTCCTTTGGTTTCATAGTTTCAATAAAAATTAATTAATACCTGTTATTGGCTTCCCTTTGGCACATTTAAGTTTAGATATCAAAATGTGTTACGTCTGACTTTCAATTTGCAGTAGCTTGCCGGCTCTCTGCCTCTGCCGCATATGTCGTATTGTGAAGAGGCATAAGGGTCACCACACTTCTGTCTCGGTCGCCAAATACGGTGTATGTGGATAATGTCCCGTTGCGTGGGCGGACCGGTTGTGTGGACGGACCAATTGTGTGGGCGGAGCGGGTGTGTGGACGGAACAATTGTGTGGGCGGACCTGCTGCATGGACTAGTTTTCCCGCTTCGAACATGCCTACTGTGTTGGGGGACCGGCACGAGAACTGGAACTAATATTTGAGGTACAGCGTATCTACCACGCCTTATCCCATGTTTGGTGACACTATATATATATATATTTAATAATTACGTGCGATACCTATATTCCTTGAGCCGTTCCTTATCTGAACATGCAGTGGTGCAATTAAGCCAGTGTTACCCATCTGTTCTCAGAATGATCCGTCATCTCCGATTCAAAGCCACTTTGCGGATGTTGTTCGGCATTTTCAGGCACCACCCCGGCTTGAGCACCGCTGTCAACTGATGGGTACAAAGAGTCGTTAACAGCGTAATATATGATTAATCAGATGACTGTCCTGCTTATTTTTACCTGAGCCTGTACGCCAGATATTGCTCATCTTATTATTGGCGCACTCTTATCGCAATAAATTAGTGAAATGTTGATGGCTGGTCATAATACAAAGGCATATAATGTGTTTCATCAAACTAAACACCGAAGCCGAGTGCATACATGGCCCATCTCACCATGCAGCGTTCCCACAAACTGTATATTGGTATCGCTTATTGCGCCATATATATTATGGCATAATTTTGGTTACTTCTTCCTCACCGTGTTCTGCTGCTGCGGCTGGCGACGCAGAACTTCTGGTGTCCCTATGGCTGTATGTCATGCTGTGAACAAGTTTAAAAGAAGTATAACACATTGATAACTATAAAACTATATTTCAGAGCCCGAACGGCACAATACGCTTCATCGACTTGAAACTGCGTCACTCGTTAAAATACGACGATTTTAGCCTATCCAATAAATGCATTATTCTTCTCACGAAAATGTAGACAATAGTTTCTTTCTTTTATCTGACCCCGACCCGGACCCCTCCGACCTACCCCGACCCCGATTTTCAAGGCCACGCTATTACGCGCGGTCGCCCGACTCTAAACCCCAACCCCCCGCCTTGCATGGTTCCATGTTTTCCGGGCGCTAGTTACCGCATTCAAATGAGAAGTAGCAAAAAGGTTTCATTTTCCATTTTCTATTTGCGTTTTGCAATAGGAAATGGGTAAAGTAAAGATGTACCTTCGATTAGAAGATTAATCCCTTTACCCAATAAATAAGTCAACATACTTCTTTTTCTAATTCGCATTTAGAATGGCAAATGAATGGCAGGTACATACAAAGACCTTATGCTTACCTGTTTAATTCATATTGAATGTCCTCGATGTTAGGTCTGTCCGCAGGATCGAATTGGCAGCACATCTTGTATAGATCAAACAGGCCTGTCTGATCCAATAGGTGTTTGTATGTGTCCGATCCTCTGGGCAACTTTCTGTCAGCCATCTTCGCCTTCATCACTTTATCTTCATCATGTTGACTTGGCACGTCTAGGTCCCATGGAAACATGATGTCAGGAGAGAGCATGCAGAATAAGACCATGCCAAAGTTCCAAATATCGATTCGTTTCAAGGCTGCAAAGTCTCCTGGTATCGAGGTATGCAGCAGTTGTTCTGGTGCGAAAAAGCGTTTTGTTCCTCGTGGAATATGGGAAGTTTCAGTTTTAAGGTTAGTTGCCCTAGCTTCACCAAAGTCCGCCAGCTTAAAGGTAAACAAATCCCCCGTATTTGTTACCAGAATGTTAGCCGGCTTCACATCTCCATGGCAAATGTCTTTATGGTGAAGGAAAGCCAGCCCTGTAACAACTCCAACTGCTGCATTGTGAAGCATCCGCTGCTTCACGCCAACTTCATCGACGAGTTCGGCATCCGCCAGAATGCTCAACAGTTCCGCTAGTGTGCTGCCTTCGCGAAGACCGTCGATCTTAAGGTGGTCGAAATTGAACTCCATGAATTCCATAACAGGACTGTGATCAGTGGGCCCTATGCACACTGCCAGCAAACTGACAATATTTGGATGCTGAATCGTACTGAGTAATTTCGTCTCATCCACAAACAGTTCCACGTGCGGGACGTCATATTTGGAGAACAACATCCGCTTAATGATGACTCGGGAACCATCTGAATATAATTTACGTGCACAAAAAATCATGTTATAAATAATGCAGTATACTGCAGTCTAATGCATATATCTTAACCCAACATTCGAATAGATTATATTGCAAGTGTATTACTTTAAGAATGTAACTTATTTTATGCTGTACAAATGACCTCAAAGCCTTCATTTCGTGACGAATCACGGCTTAGATGTTGCAGTTTTGTTTGCGCTTTGATCTAAACGGCTGTTGTACTTTACATATTGATATAATGGTTGTTAATACCGCATTCAGTAAACACAGATCTGTCTGATCAATCGGATGTTAAGGTTTAGACCAGCAATAATAACAGGATGGAAGGATTCAAAGGGTGAATGCGTGATTCTAAAATAACTAAAATTAAAGGAAACATTTGACGCGGGGTCTTCGTTAAAACATCAAAAGACAACATGCAGTGATGGCGCAAGCGCATACAGAGCAACTTCTATGGCGCATGCGATTTCAGTGCCCGACGTACCTGACTTAAGAGAGCCCAAGATGAGTCGACCATAGGCCCCTCTGTTATATTCACGGTTTTCCTTGATGTCTCGGCGTTCCAGGACAGGAACGCCAGCGCTCTGCATGTAATCTCGCAAGTCGGTCATCATTAATTCTAGATCCTTCAGCTCTGCCATCTGATCAAAGAGACAGAAGTCGATATAGCAAATTACCACAAGTGCTATGTGATTAATAAATGAGGCACAATGTATATACTGTCATTCTGGCCTTGGTTAGCGATCTATCGCTTACTACTTCACTTTGAATGCAGTGGCGTGTGCCTTTTTATTTTGTAAAGACAAAAAGACACTTTTCCTAAATTCAAATAATTGATAATTACGAACTCGCGGGAAAAAAATGCTCAATGTTTAAAAAGGTCTATTGTCGGCCGGAAGTATGCTTTCGGTTGTCGCTGACATTTAATTCCTCCGGACCTCTTGTCAACTTAGGTCACTACGTCTCGGCCGCCAAGTGCTCACTTCTGCTGGTTTATATATAAACACAGGCCAATAAATTTGGAGACATTTCTAGATAATTAATTAAAGCGTCTGGAGAACGTACTTATGTGGTGTTGTGAGAAACTTTAGCGACGGAGAAAAGGTGTGCGTCGCTGATCAAAATGCCTTATCTTGCTGCAGTGCGACAGTTTCATTCCTTCGTTGACGACCGTACTCTCCCTTTCCCAGTTGGATGTGCCTCAACCGCGCGTCTTACCCATGGAAACGCACCGCAGCCAACACGAGTGACCGCCAGTGCGTGTCTTTGGAACTCACTGGGCCAAGTTCAAACATTTACCGTAAGATTTTTGAGTAAATGAACAATTAGCAACAGGCCGGTGAGGTTAGTGTCGTCAGGCCGCCGTGACGTCATAACCAGGTGGAATGCGCTAACTCTATGAGCAGTTAAGATTAAATTGATAATTATTCAGTTAACCGGTTACGAAAAGAAACTACCGCCCGCTGACTGCTGAAAGGGGCAAAACGATGTCTGCCACCCGATCGTTTCTTGTCCCCTGTCCATACGCTTCGTCGCCATTGTGATGCTGACTGCATTGAAACATGACGTATAACAAGGAGCCAGGTTAAAATAATGTGCAATAAAACTGATAACAATGTTGGTTATTACAAGAACTAAGTTCGAACGACAGGAGAACTGCATTCTAGTTTATTCGCCGACTCCGCCGCACTGGGCTGACGGTCGGTGTGACGGCCGCACTGGGCTGACGGTCGGTGTGACGGCCGCACTGGGCTGACGGTCGGTGTGACGGCCGCACTGGGCTGACGGTCGGTGTGACGGCCGCACTGGGCTGACGGTCGGTGTGACGGCCGCACTGGGCTGACGGTCGGTGTGATGGCCGCACTGGGCTGACGGTCGGTGTGACTGCTGCACTGGGCTGACGGTCGGTGTGACGGCCGCACTGGGCTGACGGTCGGTGTGACGGCCGCACTGGGCTGACGGTCGGTGTGACGGCCGCACTGGGCTGACGGTCGGTGTGACGGCCGCACTGGGCTGACGGTCGGTGTGACGGCCGCACTGGGCTGACGGTCGGTGTGACGGCCGCACTGGGCTGACGGTCGGTGTGATGGCCGCACTGGGCTGACGGTCGGTGTGACGGCCGCACTGGGCTGACGGTCGGTGTGACTGCTGCACTGGGCTGACGGTCGGTGTGACGGCCGCACTGGGCTGACGGTGGGTGTGACGGCCGCACTGGGCTGACGGTCGGTGTGACGGCCGCACTGGGTTGACGGTCGGTGTGACGGCCGCACTGGGCTGACGGTCGGTGTGACTGCTGCACTGGGCTGACGGTCGGTGTGACGGCCGCACTGGGCTGACGGTCGGTGTGACGGCCGCACTGGGCTGACGGTCGGTGTGACGGCCGCACTGGGCTGACGGTCTATGTGACGGCCGCACTGGACTAACGGTCGGTGTGACGGCCGCACTGGGCTGACGGTCTATGTGACGGCGCACTGGGCTGACGATCGGTGTGACGGCCGCACTAGGCTGACGGTCTATGTGACGGCCGCACTGGACTGACGGTCGGTGTGACCGCCGCACTGGGCTGACGGTCGGTATGACGGCCACACTGGGCTGAAGGTCGGTTTGACGGCCGCACTGGGTTGACGGTCGGTGTGACGGCCACACTGGGCTGAAGGTCGGTTTGACGGCCGCACTGGGCTGACGGTCGGTGTGACGGCCGCACTGGGCTGACGGTCGGTGTGACGGTCGCACTGGGCTGACAGTCTGTGTTACGGCCGCACTGGGCTGACGGTCGGCGTGACGGCCGCACTGGGCTGACGGTCGGCGTGACGGCCGCACTGGGCTGACGGTCGGTGTGACGGCCGCACTGGGCTGACGGTCGGTGTGACGGTCGCACTGGGCTGACAGTCTGTGTTACGGCCGCACTGGGCTGACGGTCGGCGTGACGGCGGCACTGTATTCTTTAAAAAATCTATAACAATTCCACCGATCTCTGGAGCGTTACAATTTTACATCGCTAAGATAGCACTTATTTCTTCCTCGATATCTCGTTCAGTTAAAGGGAAATGCCGGGCCCATATCATTTACATTCCCAGTTAAACTATAGGGAATTAACTAAATATGACGCAAAATTTTAGTTTTTATACATTAGTGAAGCAACTTGATACAGCTGCGGTCTTAGAAACTCACTGTCACTGAAGGGTGTATGGACAGGACGGCCGTACTACCAGAACGGCCGTATGGGTTCGGGTGGGTCGGTCTATAGGGGTGGAGGGGGGAGATGTGCGTGAAGCTAGCAGCCAGGTGGGTTGGGTGGTGTTCTATAAGGGCGGTGGGGAGGGGTTTAGGGAGGAGAGGTGCGTGAAGATAGCAGCCGGGTCGATTGGCGGGCCATGTGCATACTGTGCAACAGAGGGTGGAGGCAGGGGATGGCGATGGCAACATATGGTTGGAACAGCTTCAGGTTTCAGCCTCAGCCTCATAGGTTCGTTTAATCCTCTGCCTACGTACCTAGCATACAGCTCTTCGTTTGTTTGGTGGGTTTAAAACTCACACGGGCAATCTTGTGTAGCCATTGCCGCAAAAGCTGCTGGTCGCCTAGTGGATAGCCGTAGAAAGATATGCTATGTTTGCTGTTCTTTTTTGCACTTGAATTGTTACAGCCAACAGCTGAACAATACAGTCAGACCCTGTTAATCCGACACCTTCGGTTACACCCAAATTTGTGTCGGATAAGGAATATGTCGGATTAACGAATTGAGAATTCCAAGGGAGGGGGGCGGGGGGTGGCGAGGGGGTGGGGGACTTACATGATCCTTCGGCAATGGCCGAGTGTTTGTGCAGTCATTGCGTTATATTCAACGGTGACTGAACACGTAGGCTACGTGTGGGTAAACTGTTAGTTTTAGGATAGTATAAAAAGTACATAGCATAGGCGGAATAGTTCTGTAAGTCTTTGAGCAAAGCTGCTATAGCATTCTCCATGGAGGCATGTTGGGCCGATCGTATGTGGAAGACATCTTCTGAATCTTTGGTGACAGCCAGTCACTTGTCTTTTTTGCCGAAGATATCGCTAACGGTAGACCTGCCGACAGAGATCCCCCAGACATCAGTGAAATGGATGCTCGAGTTGCGTCTTTAGTGGGTGTTGTGAGAATTGTGTCGTGACGTTATCCAATTCATAAAGACCCTTTTATTGTTTAATGATTACAGCCCGAAAGCTCTTTGATATCTGTAAAACAAAGACATCACACCTTTAGGTGTCGAAGCTCGAAAGCAATAACCACCAGTGTTATGCCTTTGTGTGTCAAGAGTCCACCGGCCACTTATCACAACAAAAGACTGGAGCGAAAGCCAATTAACACGGCGCGTCTTCACGGCCAACCCAGATAGCATGTAAACGTTAGTTTAACGTTTTATCATGGTTAGATTGGTTGTTTTTTGGTTTACGTTAGCATGCTAACGTTACTACCACATTAGATAACAATTCGCATATTAACGTTAGCATCGCGAACGTTACCGCAACATTAGATAACAATTCGCCTACTAACGTTAGCATCGAGAACGTTACCACAACATTAGATAACAATTCGCCTTTTAACGTTTGCACCGAGAATGGTACCACAACATTAGATAACAGTTTGTATATTAACGTTTGCATCGAGAACGTTACCACAACATTAGATAACAATTCGCCCATTAATGTTAGCATCGAGAACGTTACCACAACATTAGATAACAATTCGCATTTTGACATTTGCATCGAGAACGGTACCACAACATTAGATAACAGTTTGTATATTAACGTTTGCATCGAGAACGTTTTGGCAACATTAGATAACAATTCGCATTTCAACGTTAGCATCGAGCACGGTACCACAACATTATATAACAGTTTGTATATTAACGTTTGCATCGAGAACGGTACCACAACATTAGATAACAGTTTGTATATTAACGTTTGCATCGAGAACGTTTTGGCAACATTAGATAACAGTTCGCATATTAACGTTTTCATCGAGAGCGTTACCCCAACATTATATAACAGTTTGTATATTAATGTTTGCATCGAGAACGTCTTGGCAACAATATATAACGATTCGCATTTCAACATTAGCATCGAGAACCCGTTACCACAACATTAGATAACAATTCGCATTTTAACGTTTGCATCGCGAACGTTACCACAACATTAGATAACAGTTTGTATATTAACGTTTACATCGAGAACGTTTTGGCAACATTATATAACAATTCGCATATTAACGTTAGCATCGAGAACGGTACCACAACATTAGATAACCATTCGCATATGAACGTTCTCATCAAGAATGCTACTACAAGATTAAATAACAGTTTGCATATTAACGTTCCCATCGAGAATGTTACTACAAGATTAAATAACGGTTCGCATATTAACGTTTGCATCGAGTGTTACCACCCTCGGGGGCGGGGGGTAAAACCTCCCCTTTTTCACCGTCAAAATCCGCTCGGACGGGGCGATTTACAAGTCCGCTCGGTCGGGTGTTTTTTACGACAACCCGCTCCAGGAACGCACATTTTCAGAGCCCACCCCCCCCCCCCCCCCCCCCTCGCGGTCGTGACTTTTTCATCGCAACTGTGCGCTCCCTCAGCGACATCAAAGGGCACCAGCGGAACCTCTCCACCCCCCACCAAATTGGTATAACAGTGCCCCCCACCCCCCACCGGGGTCACCACAACATTAGATAACAGTTTCCATCGAGAACATTTGTTCAACGCTAAAGGTTTAACGCTTTAAGAACAAACAAGGGTCGGAGAAAACAATTAGCAAAATATTCAAATGGAAGGGCAAAATGATGGGAGATAAAACTTTTTGAGAGATCATAACTATTGTGAGTAATGTACCCTATGTGAAACGTTGTGTAAAAGATATATAAATATATTATATCAGTTATGTAGTTTATCGCCACTGACGCTGCCTTCAAGATTCGCCGCGGACCTGTTCAAACGTGGCGGTCTATGCAGTGTCCGGCATCTCGTAGAACCTCTGTGGTAAATTTGCTATCTTCTTGGTAAATAGTACAGCAAAGGAAAGATAGAGCACGTAGAATTGATCGCGTAAACTTACTTACTATTGCTACTGTATAAAGAGTAACTCATGAGCATAACACAATGTTTAAATTTTCCAAAAATTTAGATAACAGGTCAGTTGCAAAACTCCTGACTTTCAAAGTTTCAGCTCTGTTCAGTTCAGTGAGGCTGAGCCTTGACCAGAACACGCCCTAGACTAACTTGCAAATGTAACACTAAGTGTGGAAATATTAAGTGTGTGTTTTTACTTTTTTCTGTAGAAAGAAAAATCGGGCTAAACTTCCTAATAAAATTTATCATCAATTTTAATTCCATCATAACGTTTACGCCTCCCCCCCCCCCCCCCCTCTCCAATTACTCTAGTCTAGGTCCAAAGATATCACACTAAAAAAATCATGGCGTCCTATTGGTCCAAAAGGAGAAGGTTAAATGCCAGTGTAAATAGACATCTCAGTAATATAGCAACTGAGGAGGATTCTGCCATTGCCTCTGCTGAAGTTGAATATTATGATAGGCGTATATTATCATCTGTTGCAGCTTTGTCTGATTCAGATGATGTCTCTATCACTCAGTCTGATAGTCAACAGCATGATTTCAGTGATGCGGAAGCTACACCGCTGCCTGATTTTATTGATGCTGATCACAACGTTAGTGATTACGATCACGATAGGATAATATATTCAGAGAGTGAATCAGAGGGTTCAAATACGCTGAATGGTTCTGATGCAGAGACAAGTATGGATTTGGCTCAAGAATTAGCATTATGGGCAACCAAATTTTCCATACCTCATATAACGCTGAGTGCCTTGCTTGATGTTCTGAGATCAAAACATCCAGATTTACCAAAGGATCCAAGGACATTGCTCGGAACATTGTCTTGTGGAGATAATATCAACAATATTAAGCATCTTTCTGGAGGTTCATATTTTCATTTTGGTATTGCCGAAGGGATAAAATCATGTCTAGCACAGAATGCTACAAATGCTTCAGACAGCATTCATATACAAATCAATGTCGATGGTGTCCCAGTATTTAAGAGCACTAACAGCCAGTTCTGGCCTATACAAGGCATGCTTGTACGGCCAGAAATCAGACAACCATTCCTCATTGGGCTTTATTATGGGAAGTCGAAGCCTTCCAATTTAGAATTCATGGAAGATTTTGTAACAGAGTATCAAAATCTCAAACAATCTGGCTTAGAATACAATGGTTCATTCATTCAGCTGGATATATCAGCTGTGGTCTGCGATGCCCCTGCGAGAGCCTTCCTAAAAAACGTTAAGCCTCATATGGGATACTCAGGCTGTGAGAGGTGCACCCATAGGGGGGTATGGGATGGCAAAATGACCTTTCCAAAATTAGATGCGCCTCTTCGCTCAGACATTGCATTCGATGAAATGCAGGATGAAGACCACCATTCAGGTCCAACACCTTTATCAGCTCTCGGAATCGGCCTAGTTTCCAAGTTTGTGCTTGACTATATGCATTTAGCATGCCTTGGCGTTATGCGCCAGCTGATTTTGTTGTGGATAAATGGCCCACTAAAGTGTAGGCAAGGAAGTCATGTCATATCAGCTATCTCAACAAAGCTGCTGCAGCTCAAGGATCACATTCCATCAGAATTTCCACAAAGACCTAGATCTCTCAGCGAAATAAGGAGATGGAAGGCTACTGAATTACGACAGTTCTTAGTATACACAGGTCCACTTGTTTTAGCGGGCAGCTTACCTGATGCAATGTACAAAAACTTTCTTTTGCTGTCTGTTTCGATGAAAATACTTCTTGATAAACATATGTGTCAGATATATAATCAATACGCCAAACAATTGCTTATACAGTTTGTGGGACACTTCTCTCAGTTGTATGGAAGCAACATGATTGCAAATAATATTCATAATCTTATCCATCTGGCTGATGATGCCCGGTTGCATGGTCCCTTGGATACAATATCTGCCTTTCCTTTTGAAAATGCCATGACTCGTCTCCTACGAAAAGTCAGAAAACCCTCACAAGTTTTGGAACAAGTAATCAGGAGATGTTGTGAGGCAAAACAAAACTGCCCAAAACCGGAATCTCTGAAAGGACAGTTCACATTGCACAAATCTCATCAATCTGACCAAGTTCCACAGGGAACTGAATTTAGCCATCAGTTTCAAGAAATTCATATGGACAAATTTAAAATTAATATTGGCACACGTGATAACTGTATTAGAATTGGAGATGAAATTGCTTTAGTTTGTAACCTTTTGTTAGTTGATAAACAAGTTTTTGTTGTGTTCCAAGTATTCAAAAATCAAAGCCCATTTTTTGAATACCCAGTCTCTTCTGGTTTTCTGAAAATATGGAAAGTTTGGAATCTGGACAGGACACTAAGACTAATGCAAATTGACCATATACAGGCTAAGAATATGAGACTTCCATATGAGCAAGGTTTTCTTGTAAACCCCCTTACTCATTCAAGTCACTAATTATGTCCTACTTAAATGTTGCCCAAGGAGATGTCACTTAGTGAAAATCCCTATAACCTAATGCAGGAAATATGGGTCCAATGTATCATATCGTGGAGTTTACCCATGATCACGACCTGGCCTGTGTGACATCAAGCTGGATCGATAGGAGTAAGGAGCAGCTCCACTGCTATTGGCCTCCATATACTACTGACAAAATCACAAGACTTGTGAAAGCTCATGTCGACGCTGAGACTAGCTGGGAATTATTACCCTGCAGAAGGCTCAGCGATTCAGGTAAATATATTTACTGCATGTAAAAACTAAGTTAATGTGTTGATCAACTGATCATGTTTTAAGTCCATTAAGCCTACTGGGTAATCACAGAATAGTAAAATACTGCTGTTGTGAATATATTTGTAACTATTATTATTAATAACATCAACTGCATTGCTCTTGCACTTTGCAGGTCCATGCATTTATTTATGTTGAATTAAATATAAACTTTTAATCTAATATCAGTGGACTACCTGAGGGCAAGGGAGAAACTGGATCAAGCTCAGTTTACCTCAAGTTTGGACACTGAGGGTGAGGCCCCTATTCAAGAACGTCCAAAAAGGAAAAGAAGGTAAGTGCATGGGGTGGCTCCTGACCTGTATATATACAACATGCACAATATCAGGTAAATGTAAAGGTTATTTTCAATTATTAGCAGAGTTTCGCATAAATTTTAAAGTAGAAGGTGCCTCATCATGCTCATAGTCCTATCTTTTCAAAGATCTGAGGGATTACAATTTTTACATTTTTTTTGGCATTTTAAACATTGCCAGGTACAGACCAGGACTGCTAACCCAATTTTCACCAGCATACAGGACTATAAGAAATATCTGTAACCTTCTGTATTCCAAAGGCCGCCGCCAGCCCTTTCCGCCAGCGATGAGGAGCCAGAACCCATCCGAAAGGTGCCCAGACTTGCTCCACCCCCTTCTGTACCATCCCCAATGGAGCAGACAAGCCAGCCCGTACCTGTGGCATCGGGAAGCAGAGACTTGTCTGCCGTGGGCAGGTCTGACCTGCCTGCCAACACTGACAGATTCTCTGGTAGTTATATTTTTATTTTTGTCTTTTATAGCTTAAGTGGTCTGTCTTTAGTCACATATTCAAATTTCTTTCTAAAGGTTCCGAATTTAGAAAAAAATAAGTATCTTGTGGATGGCAGGCTCATTAACTCAACAGCAGTATTTTGAGTACACATATTTTGAAGGAGTGTAATATATTGTATCATATAATATCTTTCTAGTGTATGAGTGTTATCAACTGAGGCAGTTGGAGAAGTTGAAGAGTAGTATCCGGGAACTCCAAAGGGGGCAGGATGAGTTGAGCACCAAGGTCGATAGGCTGCTAAGGCAGCAGGATGACCAGGCCGGACCTGAACTACCACTAGATCTACACCTGCCCCTTGGATCTGTTGCTGAGGTTGAGTCGCTGGAGGCACGTCTGTCAGACCTCCAGTTGCAAGGAATATTGGTAAGTTGAGGGTACCATCATATTCTTGCAACCTACATGCATGTAGGCCTATTTTGACTACTGACTGTTATTGTTTTCCTGTTCCACCGATATATTTTTTTTGTCCAAATTAATACAAGTTAGTTTTGAGGTATATATTACGTACACTACAGATATCTTATATCATAACAGCAAATATATATAATCTGTACGTTTTCATTATTATTAATTATATTTTAAACTTTCATATATTCAGCTTTAGCTATATACAATTAGTCATTTATATAACTTAAATTTCAGTCCACCACACTATCACGGGTAGGAGGAGTGTCGGTGCAAGACTGTACAAAACGGATATGAAGGCGCTCATCACAGATAACTGTGGCAAGTTATATAACTGGAAAGGCAAGGGAGACAAGAGACCCTTCAGTGTGCTGAAGCTTAGGACTGTGGTGAACCGTAAGTATCTGTAAGAGCCAGGATAAATCACTTATATTTCTTTTCTTTGCTGTTTGATTTACATACACTAATGGGAAATATGCCATATAATTCAAGAGCGTATTGGAGAAAGAAACCTTGTCACTTTTAATTATAGTGTGGCAAATAGGATGTGTAACCATACAATTGCCAACTGTCAAATGGGTTGAATTGTTCATCGACCCAAATGCTATGCAGAACGGCTGAAAGGCGTAAAGGCGTGAGTCTCTCACCACGCCGTATCATGGGTGGAGGGTGGTTGGGGTTGGTCGAGCCGTGAGCGGATTAGTCACCCACCCTAACCCATACGGCCGTTCTGGTAGTACGTACGGCCGTTCTGTCCAGATACACCATTAGTCTGCGCCCCCATGGCCCATGGTCGGTCAATCTGGTTTGTTTACTTTGTGCTGTGTGGACATTTCCCTGCAAAAGTTATATTGTTAAGTACTGACCGGTCTATCCGAAACCTTTGTCAGCCATTTCATGAATCTGACAAGGCAGATACACCGGGTTTAATATTTATTCGGGCATGTCTGGTTGTCGTTGTCGCCATGATGGTTCATGCCACTCTGCCAGCAGAGGGAGCTCGTTCACATGACAAAAGTGGAACGCCCTCTGCTGGGAGATCAGGGCTGCGTACCGGAGCACGATCGACCACCGCAAACATTTTGGTCACATCGAACTCTTTCCATTTGTTGCAGGGATATCCACTAAATAATTATCCTTACTATGGAAATAGCAGCACAATGCTGTAAAATATTGATAAATAAAAGATAATTATAAAGCATCGATGTTTAAGGGTTATCACTTATTTGAGAAGAATCGTCGTTCGGAGTTTAATATTATCATGCCGGACTGCTCTTGATCGCTGCGAACCTATACCCCATTTCCACTTCAAAATTGCACGCCTCCTTGACCAATCCGCCAAGTCTAATTCCTTATTTGTCGTACCGCAAGGAGTGCGATCGCGATCGGTCGTGCTCCGGTACGCAGCCCCGCGTTCATGGGTGGAGAGACCCACTCACTCTCTGCCTTCGACTCATTCCGCTAGGGCTCCTTTGAGCTTGCGTAGCACCACCGTGCGGCGAGTTTGGGCCAGACCCAAAACTAGATCCGATGCATAATGGTCCAAATTTAATATATTTGTTTGGACTAATATGTCCACATCTCTCTCATGGACTTACTTCATTCAGTCCTGGGGAATTCCTATATGACGTTATATACGACGTCACGTATATTGGATGGCTCCCGCGAGTGAAGTCACACGCTATGCTAGGCATAGCTTTTACGCATAGTCACGTCTCGTTTTAGTCTGTTTTTAGTCTCTAATAACAGAAGGCTCATAAAGCCAGCGACCCCTCCAGACGCAGCCAAGGGTGCCTTAGGCAACTCCATCATACTCACATAATTGAGGGTCTGAAGAGGTCAGGGACCATAGGTTTTATGTAGCCGTCATAGCCGCTTACACTTAGTAAATTGTTCATAGCGGCGGTCTTAACCGGTTATCGGTTATGCACATATTTGTGAAAATCAACATTGTATTTTAATAGTGTGCCATTTAATGCATATCCATAGCCAATTGACCGGAGCCATAGATCCGGCGCCCGAAGCCATAGATCCTGCACCCGGAGCCATAGATCCGGCACACTGAGCCATAGATCCGGCGCCCGGAGCCATAGATCCGGCACCCGGAGCCATAGAACCGGCGCCCGGAGCCATAGATCCGGCGGCCGGAGCCATAGATCCGGCACCCGGAGCCATAGATCCGGCACCCGGAGCCATAGATCCGGCACCCGGAGCCATAGATCCGGCGCCCGGAGCCATAGATCCGGCACCCGGAGCCATAGATCCGGCGCCCGGAGCCACAGATCCGGCACCCGGAGCCATAGATCCGGCACCCGGAGCCATAGATCCGGCGCCCGGAGCCATAGATCCGGCACCCGGAGCCATAGATCCGGCACCCGGAGCCATAGATCCGGCACCCGGAGCCATAGATCCGGCGCCCGGAGCCATAGATCCGGCACCCGGAGCCATAGATCCGGCGCCCGGAGCCACAGCCCCGGCACCCGGAGCCATAGATCCGGCACCCGGAGCCATAGATCCGGCGGCCGGAGCCATAGATCCGGCACCCGGAGCCATAGATCCGGCACCCGGAGCCATAGATCCGGCACCCGGAGCCATAGATCCGGCACCCGGAGCCATAGATCCGGCGCCCGGAGCCATAGATCCGGCACCCGGAGCCATAGATCCGGCGCCCGGAGCCACAGATCCGGCACCCGGAGCCATAGATCCGGCACCCGGAGCCATAGATCCGGCACCCTGAGCCATAGATCCGGCGCCCGGAGCCATTGATCCGGCACCCGGAGCCATAGAACCGGCGCCCGGAGCCATAGATCCGGCGGCCGGAGCCATAGATTCGGCACCCGGAGCCGTAGATCCGGCACCCGGAGCCATAGATCCGGCACCCGGAGCCATAGATCCGGCGCCCGAGCCATAGATCCGGCACCCGGAGCCATAGATCCGGCGCCCGGAGCCACAGATCCGGCACCCGGAGCCATAGATCCGGCACCCGGAGCCATAGATCCGGCGCCCGGAGCCACAGATCCGGCACCCGGAGCCATAGATCCGGCACCCGGAGCCATAGATCCGGCACCCGAAGCCCTAGATCCGGCACCCGGAGCCATAGATCCGGCACCCGGAGCCATAGCCCGGCGCTCAAAGCCATAGCACTGAGCCATGGGATAACCTGACGCTCGGAGGCATAGCGCGGCGCCCGGAGCAATAGACCGGCACCCGGAGCCTTAGCCCGGCGCCCGCACCCATAGCCTGGCGATCGGAGCCATAGCCCGACGCGCGAAATCATATCCCGGCGCTAGGAGCCATAGCCCGGCGCCCGGAGCTATAGACCGGCACCCGAATCCTTATAGCCTGGCGCCCGCACCCATAGCCGGCCAATAGCTTGGAGATCGGAGCCATAGCCCGACGCGCGGAGTCATAGCCCGACGCCTGGAGCATAGCCCGGCGCCCGGAGCCATAGATCCGGCACCCGGAGCCATTGATCCGGCGCCACATATTGACCAAGTTTGTCTTTAGTCTTGTTGTTCTGTCTGAGTGTCAATCAACTGGTAATTCTCCTTGTTTAATATAATTTGTATCATACTAATGTGTTTAATAACGCAATTTTTGCTCGTTAATTATTTTGTAGAAGCCGTGCGCAAAAACGCGATAACGCACAAAGCCTCTGACATGGAGATTGAGAAGCAAGCGAAAGATTGGTTGCGCTTTGCCTTCGAGCGGGACAGCGGCAGGCGTGAAAGACTTGAAAGACAGCGTGCCGCTGTCCAAGACAATTAGAAAGCTGTGTCACATTTGTTGTACCTGCCTGCATTCGTTAAGAGCAAATTAATCATTCGCTGTGATGCGATATTATTTCTTTATAACCAGCTGAATTTATGTTAATTATTGCAGAATTAATGTAGTGTTTGAAAATAAGTTCTTTTTAGTTTTGGTGCCCTTCGACCAGTTTGATCAGGGTCAATTAACATGGTAAAAAATTTAAACATCAAATACATTTGCATCAAACATTGATATAATGTTACCAGTATAACGGTTCTACCATGGTTGACATTTAACGTTAAATAGTAAACATTAATATAACGGTTCAACCATGGTTAGATAATGGTTAGCATTTAACGTTAAATAGTGAGCATTAATATAATGTTATTGGTATAACGGTTCAACCATGGTTAGCATTTAACGTTAATCTTGGATTTAACGGTTCAAACATGGTTAGATAATGATTAGCATTTAACGTTAAATAATGAGCATTAATATAACGTTATTGATATAACGGTTCAACCATGGTTTGCATTTAACGTTAAACATTAATTAATATAACGTTTTTGATTTAACGGTTCAAACATGGTTAGATAATCATTAGCATTTAACGTTAAATAGTCAACATTAATATAACGTTAAGTCAATGAGCAAAAAAATATTTTTTTAACGTTCGTCTAAAACGTTGCATTAACGCTACTGCAAACGATAATTTAACGTTAACTTAATGTTCGCATGCTATCTGGGGTAGTATAGCATCACATCGTCCTGCACGCGAGACCATTGGTGATTGGCTCTTGCACAAATAGAACAATAGCCACATGGTAGTTCTGGGCGTTTTGCTCATAGTAGCTATTACAGTAGGATCTTGTATCTAGAATTCTGAGCATCCCATCGCGATTCATATGTAGTTTCTACTGCGATGCTGGCTTCCATATCATATTGGGATAATTCTGCAATCCACCGGAATGACTGGATTTCCAGATACTTAAAGCGCATGAGCCAGGTTAAACTATTATGGCCCAGCCTAACCTATTATGGTCCAGGCTAAAGTATTATGGTCCAGGCTAAAGTATTATGGTCCAGGCTAAAGTATTATGGTCAAGGCTAAAGTATTATGATCCAGGCTAAACTATTATGGTCCAGGCTAATCTATTATGGTCCAGGCTGAAGTATTATGGTCCAGGCTAAAGTATTATGGTCCAGGCTAACCTATTATGGTCCAGGCTAACCTATAATAGTCCAGGCTAAAGTATTATGGTCCAGGCTAAAGTATTATGGTCCAGGCTAACCTATTATGGTCCAGGCTAAACTATTATGGTACGAGCAGTTCCTTATTGATCGCACAATTAATGTTTTGATCAGGGGTTAAGATATAACTACATACGCTAAAACAACTTCTCAACCATCCTGAACTTGTGATAATTCCGCTCAGATCTCACCGTCAGACGCCCTGGTACTGAGCATTAACACCCGCCAGATTGTAGAAAGTTTTTGATGATTCAGCATAATGGGCAATATGAGCACGCGGGTTATTTAGGAATGATTCAACCTCCTTGACACTGTTTGGTGTGTGTCAGCGTCTTTGATGAAGTTTTAAGCTGTGAGGGCTTGTTTCCATGTCAGACCACGTCACATTAATTGAAAGCAACTTTGAAAAGTAGCTGGGGCGTTAAAAAAGTCCGAATCCTATAGGTCGGTGTTTAAGGAGACTATATGTGATGATAAAACTTTTCTTCGCCCTGTCTTCTTCTTATAACTCGATTTGCCAGTAACCTGACGCCATGTCTAAAGTACTCAAGTATTTAACTCCACCGAGCGCATCAATGCATTTCTCAATACGAGGAAAGAGAAACGCATCTTTCTTTGTCACATTATTCAATGCACGAAAATCTATGCACCAACGTAATCCACCATAATTTTTTCTTACCGGGTGAACTGGGTGTCAGAAGGTGTCAGAAGGGTTGCGTTGCGCAACATCTAAGCATGGTTTCTAGGTGTTTGCCTTCTTCTTGTTCGAATCCAAGAGTGGTTCGGCGGAATTCTATGATGAATTGATAGTGCTTCCCTAGCATTTATCTTATGTAAAACACCCGAGATCTGCATCACTTTTAGAAAACACTTCTCTGCGAAGCTCAGCTAAAGAATTTGATTGATCTTCCGTTAGGTTTACGCACGAACGTTCAAACATGTCTTTCGAAAGTTTAGATGCTGTCTAGAGAGCTTCTCGAGCACACATGCCATTGGATGCTCTACTCCCAAAATGAACAAACCGTTGGTTACAACAAACTGAGACAGGAATTTATTAGCAATTTGAGCCGAGTCATTTAGGGAACTTGGTTTCCAATGCTGATTGACATCACCGCAACCTAAGTATAAGTTGATCCATGTTTTATTTCATTAGTTGTATTAAATAATTTTTATCTTGGTGCCTTTAATATATTCCTTTGTCAAGCTTCGATCACATGTCTGATTTTCTGTGAAGAATCGCTGCAGTATAGACTACCTTTCTAACTATTTGCTGGGAAATAGATACTTACAGCCAAACTTATATTGCTGAAAACCTATCCAATAATGTTCTCAAGCAGTTACATTCTCAGTTTTACAGTTACAATTATAACTGCATACAAAACTATTACTCTTTGAAGCAAGTTGTTAATGCCTAAAAGTTCTGGTAATCCATTCGTTCTAATGCATATAATTCCAACCCATTGGTCATATTAACATCTTGACTGATATTCAAAAAGAATAAGCCTGAACTAGTCTCCACTAACTTTCGAAGACATGTGCAGAGCCATATAAGATGTTTTACTATCTGTAGATCCGCAAAATATTACATGCTTCACTTTTACAGATCCGCACATTCTCGAATATTTGTAAGTAGGTAGGATAGGCTCACAAAATTAGAATCCTGTAAATCTGATTTTATTTTGACGAGGTATTAAAATACTTCCTGTATGTGTCTTTCTCCAATGGTATGTGTATTTTTGCTTCCCATTTTAGTAACCTCCTGTACTGTGAAACTTCTGGATATTTTCTTGTAGCCAATATGATACCAATGCCTCTGACCCAGGGCATTTTTTGTGCTGTTGTCAGTATGTTTGGGTTATCAACGTTGTCACACCTATAGACATTGACCAGTTATCAAATCATATGTGACAGTAAATTAGGAATCATATAGATGTTTAATACAAATGAGGGGTCATCTACCTCCATACACAGGTCTCCCGGTAAATCTCCATTTTAAAATTTAGCCTATATCACTTATAATATGTATTTATCAGTTGGGACTGCCCCTTACTGTCCCAATGACATTAGAAATTGATGACTTATTTGGTATTTGATGCATCTGGTGGACTGAAGATAACAATTATCAATGTGTGACCACCAAAAGGTTAAATCTCTGACTCTTTTAAGTGATGATAAGCCATCATAAACATGCACAGAATTATTAACAAAATAACATAATATAAATTTCTAAAATATAAAATTTTGTTGGTTATTATGATAGTTAGTATCAGAAAAAATCTATATTCATATGTTGATACCGGTGCTAACTTTATATTGACATTCATAATAGACATGTTAATATATGATTTGATATGGTCTGTTTCAATAGTTTAGAAATATGATGCATCAGTGAGTCGGAGGGTGGGGTGACTTACCGGTATATGACCTACATGTTGTTGAACAATTAGTTTACATGGCCAATATATCAGCTATAGTCAACCATTAATTTAACTTCTTCAAGCCAGAATTCCTGAAGGCCGGATTATTACGGTGCCTATCTGAAACCCGAAATTTCGGGGTCCCAGCCTAAAGAGGCTAAGGGGCATACCATGCCATTTGATTCCATGAGGTGGGAGGGGGGAAGGGAGGATAGCATGACGACAGGCTTTTTTTCTTTTAGAGTGCGAGCAGACAAAAGTGTTTTTAATTATAGAAAATAAAGTAATACTTTCACCAATATGTGTGAACTCCCTTCCTGCAACCTAGAGTTATGAGATACTATTTTGACATGTTTGCAGTGGAAAATTTACAGAGATCACACCTTCAACTCGCTTTTGTATTTTTAGGTGTTTATCCTGTAGTCAAACTTGAAGAGCAAAGTTAGGTGTTTATCCTGTAGTCAAACTTGAAGAGCAAAGTTAGGTGTTTATCCTGTAGTCAAACTTGAAGAGCAAAGTTAGGTGTTTATCCTGTAGTCAAACTTGAAGAGCAAAGTTAGGTGTTTATCCTGTAGTCAAACTTGAAGAGCAAAGTTAGGTGTTTATCCTGTAGTCAAACTTGAAGAGCAAAGTTAGGTGTTTATCCTGTAGTCAAACTTGAAGAGCAAAGTTAGGTGTTTATCCTGTAGTCAAACTTGAAGAGCAAAGTTAGGTGTTTATCCTGTAGTCAAACTTGAAGAGCAAAGTTAGGTGTTTATCCTGTAGTCAAACTTGAAGAGCAAAGTTAGGTGTTTATCCTGTAGTCAAACTTGAAGAGCAAAGTTAGGTGTTTATCCTGTAGTCAAACTTGAAGAGCAAAGTTAGGTGTTTATCCTGTAGTCAAACTTGAAGAGCAAAGTTAGGTGTTTATCCTGTAGTCAAACTTGAAGAGCAAAGTTAGGTGTTTATCCTGTAGTCAAACTTGAAGAGCAAAGTTAGGTGTTTATCCTGTAGTCAAACTTGAAGAGCAAAGTTAGGTGTTTATCCTGTAGTCAAACTTGAAGAGCAAAGTTAGGTGTTTATCCTGTAGTCAAACTTGAAGAGCAAAGTTAGGTGTTTATCCTGTAGTCAAACTTGAAGAGCAAAGTTAGGTGTTTATCCTGTAGTCAAACTTGAAGAGCAAAGTTAGGTGTTTATCCTGTAGTCAAACTTGAAGAGCAAAGTTAGGTGTTTATCCTGTAGTCAAACTTGAAGAGCAAAGTTAGGTGTTTATCCTGTAGTCAAACTTGAAGAGCAAAGTTAGGTGTTTATCCTGTAGTCAAACTTGAAGAGCAAAGTTAGGTGTTTATCCTGTAGTCAAACTTGAAGAGCAAAGTTACGTATTTGTCAACACTGCATGAATCCTAAGTTCACAGGCATCGTAAAGCGACAGAGGGAGGGGTGCGGCGCGTGAGACGATATGGGCGGATATATATATGCCTACACTGTAGGGGCCCACGATATATTCGCAATATTCGTAAAACCCACGTGCATATGAACTAACAAAGTGATCGCGTTACTATCACGTCAGTTAAGTCACTCTCTGCCTTCGACTCACTCCGCTAGAGCGCAGCGCCACCGTGCGGGGAGCTTGAAGTTGTAGTAAGAATTTCTTGTCGTTCATCGCGCCATTTTGTATTTGGCCATTCTTCACCAGCGGCTTTCGCCAGGTGGCGTTTCGTTTATTGCGTCTCAAGGGTTGGGTGTACGGAGCGCCATTAAGCGAATGGTGTTGTCTTGATAACTGTGCGCATGCGCAGATCTCTACCGGGTAGGCAAGACGGCGGACGGAACAACGGTCTGCTGGCTTGACAACACAGCTAGAGCACGTCACCCTGGCGGCTTAGAGCTTATAACAAAAATTGACGTCTGATGACGCATAACTCTTGCATGGGGGCCGTCTCGCTGCACATTTTAATTAAAATCGCGATCTTCTGGGCCGATTATTAAAAGAATTACAGCATTTTGCAGCTTCACATACCGACCTCAGGTGGGGCCTGGGGTGGGTGGGGGGTGTGGGGGGGGGTGGCGCTTGACCTACATGTTGCTGAACAATTAGTTTACATGGCCAATATTTCAGCTATTTTTGTTTTTTGTTTAGGTGTTTATCCTGTAGTCAAAATTTAGGAGCAAAATTACATATTTGTCAACACTGCATGAATGCTAAATTCACAGGAATCGTAAAGTGACAGAGGGAGGGGTGCGGCGCGTGAGACGATATGGGCCAATATATATATGCCTACACTGCACGGGCCCATACCATATTAGCCCCTCCCCCTCCCTTGGCCTGAGCGTGACGTCATTCGTACTTCAGGCGATCGCAGTTTGGAAAATGATTATGCTCCAGCATTTTTTCTCAAAGATATCATCGAATATCACCTGGTGTTTGTATAATAATATGCTACGAAGTGTCACATTTTATGGTCATATATAATGCAACTGCATGCTTGATAGTCGGCATACATATGCAATAGATACCCGGCCTTTTACCCTCTCGGTAGTGGTCATCGGCCTACGCCCACTAAAGCACGTATACCCATGTTCTTGACGTCATAATATAGAACAAGTTATATAGAGTACTCATCATTGACACCGTTATGCCCCTTAGGCATAGATAATCGGTCTGCCTTGGGGCACTTGTGTCCAGGACTTCGCCCGCAGCTTTGACATCAAAACCACCACCAAGGTGAAGGTAAGGAATAGCACAACACCTCGATGTAGAGTCCCTTTTGAATGCTCCCGGTGCAATATGTTTTGACCAATATTTAAAATATCTACCTTTTTGTAATCTACAGACTGTATTCTTACTCGGGAAACTTTTCTCGAAAAGTTGAACGCCGGTAAAATATACACTAACATGTGAAACGTAATGCATTTACCGGTTTAGTTCGCTTACGCCACCATGCTTGTTTTCTACATCAAAAATTGGCGCAAGTGCCTCCAGGCAAGCCCGCATCCCTAGAGAAGCAGGCCTCCCTGCGGGCTTCAACTTGGTGATGGTTTTGATGTCAGAGCTAGTGTCAATATTGAGATATATATGCCGCTATGCTACGACCATACACTTACTCTGTTTCCGTTGTAATGTCCGTGCTGAGTTCGCTGATAAGACGTAAGAAATGTTCAATGGCGTTTGCAGCAGTACTGCTCGGATTCCAATGCCCGTCTGCAGTCTGTCTGGGAGTCACGTGACTTCCTGATTATGATGCAACTAAGAAAACCCCAGCGCACTGAACCCAGTGGGTGGTTTTGAACAGACGGTGGTGTTAAACGTGTAGAGAGTGATTGGGGCTAAGATTAATTTAATTGGATTCAATTAAAAAGTCATATATATATATAATGCCTCATTCTAGTGCTTCCTATAGATGCTACTTTCCTAATCATTCATTCGAAGCATATAATGCTTGCAGTCTTATAGTTTTAATCCTTCATTCTAAATGTTTGATGCGTCAGTTCTGTATGCTTTCGCCAACTTTCGATGTTCCTGTTTCCATATAATTCAATTCACCTGGCGTCTTCATTGATGGCTTAATATTTTAGGGGACTTTTAATTAAGAGGGCACGAAAGCAATAATTTCAAACGACTACATTTTCTTTCACGAGGTTAAGTTGCTCGTGCTTATTCCCTCATGCTTTGTTTTGTGTTCTTCGTGCTTGGTTAATTGTTCTACATGATTATTTGATCTAATAATTTGCAAATTTTTCACGAAATTTGGATCAAGACAGTCGCGTATTATCAACGTAGATAATGCAATATAACCAAGTAACGATGAATAACGCATCTTTTACAAGTGATAATTATGAATGTAGCGTATAAGTACCATGTCTGTACGCCTACACATTATGATAAAATCTGAAGTCTGTATCCTACCAGCTAACGTCTAATGAGCTCATCATTGACACCGTTATGCCCTTAGGCTTAATTAAATAATCGGCCCTGCCTTGGGGTACTTGCGTCCGTTGATATATATATGCCGCCAATGTTGATATATATGCCGCTATTATACGTCAATGAACTTACTTTGTTTCCGTTGTAATGTCCGTGCTGAGTTCACTGAGAAGTAGGAACTGTTCAACGGCGTTTGCAGGAGTACTGCGCGGATTCGAATGCCTGTCTGAAGTCTACGTGTCAGTCACGCGATTTCCTGATGACGCAACAAGGAAAACCTGAGTGCAAAGCTCTGAACTGTGACCTCGGTGGGTGGTTTTGAAAAGACCGTGGTGTTAAACGTATGGAAGGGGAGTGGGGCTAAAATTCTAAGTCATATATATATGTTTTTAATGCCTCATTATAATGCTTGTCATAGATGCTATTTTCTTAATCATTCATTTGAAGTACTTCATGCTTATATTGTTATTGTTTTTAATCCTTTCGTAGTTTAGTATGCTATCGCGAACTGTGGCCAACTGTCGATGTTCCTGTTTCCATATAATTCAATTCGCCTGGCGTCTTTATTGATGGCTTAATTTTCTGGGGGGAAACATTCACTTTTTGAGAGGGCATGAAAGAAATAGCTAAAGAAAACTAGATTTTCTTTTGCAATTTAAAATTCCTCATGCTTATTTCCTCGTGCTTAGTTTTGTGTTCTTATTTATGCTTGATTAATTGTTCTACGTGATTATTTGATCTAATAATTTGGTTATTTTTCACGAAATTTGGATCAAGACAGTCGCGGATTAGCAACGTAGATAATGCAATATAATCAAGTAACGATGAATAACGATTCACTTACAAGTGATAATTATGAATGTAGCGCTTAGAATGCAGCTTTGAGAAGTAAGATTTAAGAACATATTAATAAGAATTCAGTACATAAGAATAAGAATGTAGGACTTAGACTTAGACACGGAGAACCTAGCGTTGAACATCTAGGACGTCGAATTTTGGCTTCGATTTCCTTCCATAGACTGCAGCGCACCTGTATGGGGCCCTTATGTATCCTCTGGTTTTTATATGTCCCACAGTCTACAACGCGACCGAGCATTTGATTTAGGGTCTACACAAATAGCCTGTATCAGACTAACAATCTATTTTTAGATCATGATGTCAGCGCATTTGGTCAGACAGTTTGGTTGTAGCTATCAACAAAGCATGAAACCGCGCGATTGGCTTTTTCTAAGCCTCAGCCCTTCGGTACCTCTAGGAGCCACTCCGAGCACGGCTCGGCCCCACAACGCAGCACGCCACACCCCCCGGGGATGCCCTACAAACACTGCAAACAACATCTCCAAGCAGACCCGTACGTCGCCCATCTCCTCCATCCCCTCCCCTCCCCTGACCCCCCACCGCGCGCCTTACACTCCAGTCATATGTGCGTGGAAGGGGAGAGGGAGGGGCGAGGCACCCAGGCGGTTGGGCTGTAACCCCTCTCTGTCCAGGGTAGAGAGGATGTGGTGGGAGGGGCAGTGCTTGGCCCAAGTGCGCTACACTTTGAAATCCCTCCCTGTACAGGCTAGCCGGGGAGAGAGGGTGGGGGGGGGGGGTAGGGGGTGGCGCCTGGCGCAGTGCGCTGTTGATTAACCCTTGTATGTCAAAGGTAGATTGGGAGGGGCGTCGCTTGACACGATTGCTGTGGATTGAATGTTCTCTCTGGCCAGGGGGGACGGGGAGGGGCGATGGTGGGACCTCGTTCGCTGTAGATTACAGCCCCTCTGTCCGCGGCGGGGGCAAGGGTCGGTGGCCGTGCATGCATGATAGGTAGAGCGCGCCACACTGCATATACACATATACACGTACATATACACTATCGCCAGCCCTAAAATCCAAACAATGCAGAAAGGGACTAGCTACAGCACATCGCTTCCCGCCGGCCGTTTGAGAACTCGGTCGGCTGGTTCCCTGGTAAAAGGGTACCTTTCTTCAAAACATATTAAGCAGTATGTATTATTTCATTGTAGGATGTAACTACGGAACCCTATACTGAGACATTCACAATTACTATCTCTCATCTTTCCGATCTCTCGTCATCCCTATCACTCATCATCCCTATCTCTCATCATCCCTATCTCTCATCATCCCTCTCTCATCATCCCGATATGTAATCGCCCCGGTCTCTCATCTTGCCGATCTCCCATCATCCTGATATGCATCCAACCTGATCTCTCATCATCCCGATATGTAATCATCCCGATCTTTCATCATCCTGATATATAATAATCCCGATATGTAACCCGATATATTATCATCCCGATCTTTCAGCATCCTGATATGGAATAATCCCGACCTCTTATATCTTGATATGTAATGGCCAGGACCTCTCATCATACCCATGTCGCTTTGGCGTGGCCCTGTCAGGCCTTGGCCCTACCATCTCTCGTCGCACGCAGCGCTGCACGCCAGTGTCGCTTGGGGGTGCTCCTCCCTAGCCTCTGCCCTACCATCTCTCGTCACAGGCGCCGGCGCGCACCACTGTCGCTTGGGGGTGCCTCTCCCAGGCCTCGGTTCTACTATCTGTCGTCGCACTGAATCCCCCCTGCCAGAACCAGTTCCTATCACCAGCCTACCGGCTCCGGCGTCACCCCCCATCCCACCCCTTGTGGGTTACCTCGCCAGTCGACAACAGTGAATCGCCTCCCCCCCCCCCTCCTATACTTTAACATGGGCCACATCCTCCAAAAGGCCATAGGTCAGAGCATGACCTGACCTAATTAGGCAAAACGGTTGGTTACGCTGTATTCTTAAGCGTTCACTCACTCGCCGGACAGTCCCATTGTTACTTGGGCCAGTTTCGGTAGGGACGGCGCCGTCCGCGTGTAGACGTAACATATAGCAACTTATCTTATAATTGTGCTTTATTTTCCAATGTTTCAGAGGCATCAATTAAAATTCTAGCACTTGAATGCACAGTGCAAATAAATGCAGCATGTTCAATCGTTATATTTTCAGATATTTTTTCGTATGGCAACCATAGGCTACTTTCCCTTTCTCGACAGAATAGGACTAATATGATTGACAGGAAATACGGGTAGTGAGTTGTTCTTGAACTAATTGGGCCGAGATCAATATGATATGGTGTAATATTACCGACAGTAAACTCAGCGTGTATCGTGTGATGTAATAAAGTAGGGCCTAAGAGGGGGGGGGCAGAGGGTGGGTGTAGGGGCGGCGGTAGCGCATGAGGGGAGGGGGTCAGAAAGGGAAAGTGATAGTGTCAACAACAGCCAATTTACATACGGCATGTGCGTCTGTCACAAATGCACCATCAATATAGTTCACTTTCCACATTGCTATATTTTCATATTACGCCCACAAATATAAACTGATATATTTCTGCGAAAATAGCCTCTCTTGGCTTCAACTTGTTATCACATGCTACGTTCCAGATACAGCCGGTATATTTCTCTCCCCCAACTGTCGTTCCTCTCCCTCAATTTGTAGAGACGTACTTTCAGAAAAACGGTCCGGAATTACTTGTTACCTCAGGCGAAGTATCGAGTATACGTCACGTAGAGACTCTCTCCCACCTCGCCGTTCCACCCGCTACGGGGCACAACCGCATGGGCGTATCCAGAGGAGGCACAGGCGGCAAGTTCTGATATAAACTGGAATATAGTCAAGAGTTGCAATTTTGCTCAAACTTCTGTCTCAGATGGGCATATCGAGAGAAACTGTAGATTTCTGCTTGATAAACATAATCGTTCATTCATTTCTGCTACTTTTGCCCTTTTAACATGAAGAAAACGGGGCGCATGTCTTTGGTAGCTCGGTATATCCCTGCGGTAACCCGAATACGCACATTGCGCATCGGTAAACCGCCCGACACCGGGTATGGGTGCGCACGCATCCATTCGGTATGCCGATGTGGGCCGTTCAGAAGAGCGCGGGACATTCGTGGGAGAAGATGGCGGCTGATTAAAAGTTGATGAGAGTAGGTTGGTTTCAGTGCCCATACGTGCACCGATGAACGGTGTGAACAGTGTGTGCATTTCATTGGAATAGGCATATCCCTGTCGGCACACTCGGAAGTTCCATGTCACGTGTTGCGGGACCCGGGCGGGATACCGAACCTGGCCCAAAGAAATGCACCCACTGATTTCCGATCTTTCTTACCTTTTTTAAAAGGCAGATTTTGTTTTTTAAGTGATAATGTAAATATGTTGTTATGAGGAGCACCATCGCGCTTTTGAAAGTAGTTTACTGCATTGCCATCAAAAGTATTTGGGTTGTTTTCTTCAAAATACGTACTTTTTTTGCATTTGCTTAACCATGCTTAATGTCAAAATGCCGTGACTTTAATCAATGTTCTGACAAAGTATTTTCTCAATAATATAACTTTGTGCCATTCCATCAGGTATGAAGATGTATCATATCGCTGCAGTCATATCTGTTTGAGTCCTACTATTTGCTTCTATTTTCCTACTTTTGTCCCACTTTGTTCATATTTTCATTAGATCTACTACTTTTTCATAACAGCCTGATAATGTTTACAAAAACAAATACACAAAACCCATCGCCCTGTTCTTCATACAATCTCGCTTTTATTGACACAACGCACGAGTTGACACCAAACATCCAAATATTATGAGGCGTATCATACAAGACAAACTCACCGGGACAAAAAGGCTAAATATTACTGGTGAGTCCATTATCGTAGACCAATGCAAGGGTATAAAACCAAGTAAGGTTACCCGTACCGAGTACATAAATCAAATTAGTTCGTTTCGATTTTAAATCACACCCTTTCCAGGTTTTTACCATCCAGTTACGATCCAATGAACGCCTTCAACATTCAAAATTACCATGTCCTTTTCACTATTTCCAGTTTCGCATCTTTCATTTATGAGCCAGATTCAAACAACTGTCTTTACGAGTTAATGAAATCCACAACATAATAACAAAAATATCCATGATAATACAAAAATACCTGAAAGGAGTTCTTCCTTGTTAGAGCAAAACCAGTTTCAATACAGCTGACGTAGGACTCACGCCTACGATTTACTATATAGATCCATTTCATGGGTTCTAACACGGCAGATAGACCAGCCAATGGCAATGATAAACCAATACGTGTTAACCCAGTTAACCCGTTCTATCTCCGTGGAAAGCAAGTTTATGTGTGCGTCAACCGCGGTAGAAAATGTCGAAATCGATTAATCGGATATTGTCTATTGAATCACGGGGCAGAACTGTACAAAACATAACGCATGACGTACACTGAAGTACCTTGAAGTACTTTTAATAAGTCGTTGTTAAAACAAATTGTGTTCAGCTTGTTGCCATTGATACGCACGCCAATGACAAAAAATATTCTTATTCCTAAATGTCGATAGCAAAGCAGCACGGATGACGTCATTGATGACGTCACGTACGTGTTGAGTAGGACTTGCGTTCTGGTTTGTGTCGAACATGCCGCAAACCATGTTTGCAGGCACCGCGCGGTCTGAAACACAGGGAAGCGTGCATAGAGATTCAAAATACGTCAAGTCCGAACATTTCTACCAACATTAAGTCTCACCGGTGAATGGCGTGCACGCAAGGGCTACACGAGGCCAAGTTATCTCCTGGAACGATGATTGGTTGTATATTGAGGACGCGTTAACCACTTTTGGTCATATCGCGTCAATGGGAGAAGGAAGGGAGAGTGGAGCCATGTCCCCGGGGGTAACCCCCTACTCTTTGCGAAGAAGGACATGGGATTGAACCCAGGATCTATTGATCTGCGGTTAACCACTACACCAGGGAGGCTCACTTGCTAGTTTCATGAGGCTGTACACAAGCACGCAATACAAATATATAACAATATATACCAATCGCAGTATGCTAATTGATAATATGTCAACGATATGTTTATGGTATAATTATTTTAACTTAAGTCAAAGATTCCAAAACACGATTTAAGGAGCCTAACTGCCGATTTAATTAATTTTACAAGCCACTCACAAATCTGTTTTGAATAAGGCAGTTTAAGATCGTCTAGATTCTATTATTTTCTTGAATTCCTAAAGTGGCTTTGTCAGACGTGGATTACCCTTGTTTCTCTTCTTCTACCGTTGTAACGGTTTGACCTGTCCAGTACAATATAGATCATATATAAAATCCATCATGTGCCTGCATCAGCATGAAGAGGTCAACACCACTTTATCACAGGAGGCCTTTAAATGTATACAACATTACTTACTTATTGTCAAAAGTCATTACAATCTTAATATTGCACAAATAAGTCTGAACGGTTCATCGGCCTGGTGGTTTAAATTAACGATGGATAGGAGCCATGTTTCCGGGAGTAACCCCTACTCTATGGGATGAAATACTTAGCAATTTTATTCTGCAAAAAAACACAGATATCTGCACAGGTGGGGGTCGAACCAGGCGCCAGCCGCTCGGGCCGGCCTAGAAGAATATACTGCGACCAAGGTCCCTCCTTACCGGTGTAGTCGTGTGGCGGATACAGCATAGTCTCTGAGGGTAAGCTCAAGATTTGCTCATGGACTGATTTGTAGAGGGTCTCGGAATTACCTGTAATATATATATATATATATATATATATCACATTTATATAATATACATATGTAAATAAATGATATACTATAATATTATATATAATATACAAATGTATAATATACTATGATAGTATAAATAATATACATATGTAAAGAATCATACATTTCCAGTGGTATTTGACGCAACTACTAGGTTGACAGTATGAATAAAGTCACAAGTGTTCAAAATAAGGCAAGGGCTTGTCACGGGCCGAAAATTAGTTATCGATACAATCTGCATACGGTTAGTATAATATATCTTTACTTGAATATAAACAGTAAAAAAGCATAGTCCCCTTAAATTTGAGCTATGGGTGTGAAATGGTACCCCTATCATCATGATCCAGCATGCCCTAAACTGGATGAATTATGAACCAATGTCTGAGACATATATACAAAAAAAGAATTATTATCGTTGTTCCGATTACATTCAAACACATGTTATTCTGTGAAATGATAATATTATACGAGGAATCATAGCACAAAATGCTGAATCAGTGTTAGGGTTATAAGGAAAACGACATAAAGGATCGAGTGAACATGGCTAAGTCACAATGTCATTTTTTTAAGTGGTCGGTTACCTATATGAAAGTCACACGATGATAACTGATTTTATGCGGTGTTCAGCCAAGGGTGCATCTAGGGGAGGGTTAACAGGAACTGTTATAACCTGTTATCCCCGTATGTAGTAGCAATCTCTTGATGCTATGTCTTCTCTACCTGTTCAAATAAAATTGTTTTTAGCAAGGTGCGTATTTCGTTGGGTTTAAGCTTTTCTTTACTACACTTTACTACCGCGACATGTACATACAAGCTGTCGTCATAACGTGCGCGTTCTGCCTTTTATAGTTCCCTAGCGAATAACTGCATTACGGCGCGACACAGCGCCCTCTGGCGAAGTAGTTTGCCTTTTGTTTTTCCCCCTTTCTCTAGATGGCGCTTCATCCGGAACGCCCCTGATGGGTCCGGCCTATTTCTGACAAATCCTGCACCAGAGCCAGGCGAAAACTTTAGCCACCAACCATCTCCAGCCGGCTCTCTGATAGTGTTTGATGTTGGTTTTGTCACTAGTTAACATTATATGTTTAAATTTTAGTGTGTGTTTTGTCCCCCGGATAGTTTACCGGCCGGTTATACAATCCTTGCGTAATTTGTGTACATATTACGTAACTCTTAATATAAAATTGTGTAATATATTCTATACGCAAGTTACGCTATAATTATTAAAATATTGCGTAATATTTTTATTGATTGTCATTAATAAATGACCACTTACGCCATTGGAGAGTCTTCGTGTGTTTCTGTTCAGCATCGAGATTTGTTTAGTCACACTCCTTAATCCTTAAGCGAAAGGCAAGTATAAATACATATAGTATATGTCTCAACATATTTGCTCAATAACTCTCAAGTTTTAGGAAATGCTATGGAGCGGTTTTGTTTCAAAGAAAAAAAACGTAGCTTGGTTATGAAATTTACGAACCTTCGCAGCCCCACTAACACCCCCATTAAATCTGTAGGCTGCTAAAATCCTGGAGCGCATTTCACTATGCGTGGAGTACCTCGATCATGACGTCTTGTAAATCAAACAGCGAGTATTGTGCCCCGAGCGTTGCGTCACGTGATCAATTTTTCCGCGCCGAGTGCTCTCAGTTTCAAGCAGGGACACACGGATTTCCAACATGTCGTCAAAGAAACAACCCAAATGGTGAGCAGGAGATCGTTTCAAGATCGCACGTACGGAACTTTAAAAGCGCATGAAATTAGACTCCAGAGATTATTATAAAGAAAAGTTTTTTGGCGTGGGACCAACTGTTTAATGTTTATGACCAACAGGAGTATAACAGTGCCTTAGAATTTGACAGTTGGAGGTGCTTTGTTCTCACATGTTTTTTCTCAGACCCGTAATAACGCTTAAGTAAACGACCCTTTGCTGGGTTGTGTCGATTCATGCGCGCTGCAGCCCGAATACCCTCCGGCCTCCAACCACCCCGTAACATATGCGGCATGTGTATTGCATAGTGTTGAATGATCGAAGATGTGTTAGAAATCATATCTCGTTGCCTCACGTCGATCGCGTCGATCGCGTTATATATGGATTATTATTATATTGACTACAGCAAAGAAAGACACGTAGACTGACCCAACTACGATACTACCGTTTGTTTATTCGAAGAAAATCTTACATGAATGTATTCAGATATATAGGGCCCCATAGGGGCTTTTTCGACACAGCGACACGGCGATTTTTAAAATCGACAACGCGACATTGGGGTTGTCTTAGAATCGACATGCGACATAAGAGTTAGCGACACGCGACATGGAACTTTTCTTAAAATCGACACGCGACATGGACCTTTTCTTAAAATCGACACGCGACATGGACCTTTTCTTAAAATCGACACGCGACATGGACCTTTTTCTTAAAATCGACACGCGACATGGCTACCCCCCCTCAGGGGCCCTATATATAGCTACTGATAGTTGGCTTAGAAGTGTGTTGCGTACGTCCCGCTATGGGTAATATCACGATTATTTCTTACACCACAGCAACGAAATACACGTCCATCCTAGTGCGGCACTATCCAGTGTTTAATACATATCCATATGTTTTTGTACAATCCAATATACATAGATCGCCGTAATGGATCATATCGTTTTCTTATAATACGTCTATTTGTGGCAATCACAAAAATGGTGATTGCCGTCAAAACGTCGAGACGTCGTGATTAAGGATCAATTAAAGTTGCATATGGAACTCTTTCCCGCCAAAACTATAGTGGTCAAAGTACAAATAAGAATCAGTCCTTGAATCGTTCAAGATTTCTTTTGTCTATACTCCACCACGCCAGACTGCAAAATAGAGTCTCTTAAGTAGCCTTGCCGGTGATATCAATTTACCAAAGTGTTCAACTTAGGGGTAGGCGTCATCAGTTTGTGTGCTTCGCGATGCTTTGCCATAAGTAGCAGCGCCGTGATTGTGGTCGGTGGTGTCCCGGGATAGACACGTTTGCCCCATCACAGCCAAAACGGCGATGTTTATCAGGTTTTTGAATTTATAGAATGAAATAATCAAGTTTATTGCAAATTTTGATATAAATTTCGCCTGGGCTCAATATGCAACTTTAGGCGCAGACCTACCTATCTAGCACCGCACCATGCGCCAAGCAAAGTAAAGACGAAAGTAACACTCATACATGCCGCGTGGAAATTAGAGGGCATTTGCCGTATTGCGCTCAGCATATTTCTTCATTGAATAAATGTATATACAGATGACCAGCAAGTAAAGCTCATGACAACACGTATTTCTAGCTATATATAATCATATCATTCTAATATGTGCTCTATATTCAAGACATTAGCAGAAGAAACTACCGGTCGCATCGCCTCAATATATTTGTTACCAGACAATACAAATACATCAAATCATCTTCGATCAAAAGCGTATCGATACGTGCAGCTCTACTAAGCAATTGAATCCAAAAAGTCGCCGTTGCCAAGTCCCCGACCGCGACCCAAACTTGGAGCATCAAACATTTTACTGAACTTTTTTGTTGACAAACCGATCCAAGACTAAACCGCGCTTTGCACACAGGGCAAAATGTTCGTCTGAAAGTTCGATGTCGGGTGGAATGACCAAGTTGTCAACGGATTGCTCCCCGTGCGACAGGAGGCAGCTGGCACTGGCGTGGTAATATCTATTATCAGCCGTCGGTTTCATCTTGCCGACCGTTTTGTCAAAGAATTCGTACGGCTCCGTCCGACGTACGACGAGATCGTCCGGACTACAAATTTTCTTCTTAAATCTCGACTTACACCCCCTGCATTTTTTCTCTCGCATCGTCCTTTTGGTTAAGACAAAAGATTCTGTTCGCGTCGTGCCATCACTCAGAGACAGTGCCTCCAGCCCCTGGGCCTCGGGTGTAGTTACCGGTCGCCTCCGCTTCGCTTTTGTAGACTCGCTCATGATGTCTGCTTCATCGCCTGTGGGTGCTGGTAATTGCAAATATGGTAAATATTAGCTTATAAAACCATCTATGGGGTGGTCACAAATAACTAATGAAAAGCAAGCTTATTTACATTACATCATAATTTTTCTTTAATAGTTTTAATTAAATTTTCTTTAAGTTGGTAAAACCCGACAGTGATAGCAACAACAACATTGCAAACAACAGTCCAGCCCGACACTCAACACACAATGCTGAGATCAATCATATAACTATATAGTGGCTAGCAGCCCTCTGATATATATTGTGAACATGTCGAATCGATACTTCCCCTCCTGGAAAGAAATACCAGAGGTTTATCCGACACAACTTGTTTTCTACGAGTTATCGTCGTTGTAAGTATAGTCGCAACACATCGCACGCGTCCGCCGACGTGGAGTGTGAGCAGGCCTGTGGTGGGGGCGGACCTGCGGTGCGCAGCGGCTGGCTGTATTGGCAGCGTGTGGGCGGACCGAATGTGTGCGCGGACCGAATGTGTGGGCGGACATAGTATGTGGGCGGAGCTACAATGTGAGCGGACCCGATGTTTGGGCGGACCCGATGTGTGGGCGGACCAAATGTGTGCGCGGACCGAATGTGTGGGCGGACCGAATGTGCGGGCGGACATAGTATGAGGGCGGACCTACAATGTGGGCAGACCGAATGTGTGGGCGGATCGAATGTGTTGGCGGACATATTATGAGGGCGGACTTACAATGTGGGCGGACCCGATGTGTTGGTGGATCTGCTGTGTGGGGGGACCTACAATGTGGCGGACCGAATGTGTGGGCGGACCGAATGTGTGGGCGGACCAAATGTGTGCGCGAACCGAATGTGTGGCGGACCGAATGTGTTGGCGGACATAGTATGAGGGCGGACCTACAATGTGGGCAGACCGAATGTGTGGGCGGATCGAATGTGTTGGCGGACATATTATGAGGGCGGACTTACAATGTGGGCGGACCCGATGTGTTGGTGGATCTGCTGTGTGGGGGGACCTACAATGTGGCGGACCGAATGTGTGGGCGGACCGAATGTGTGGGCGGACCGAATGTGTTGGCGGACATAGTATGTGGGCGGACCTACAATGGGGGCAGACCGAATGTGTGGGCGGACCGAATGTGTTGGCGGACATATTATGAGGGCGGACTTACAATGTGGGCGGACCCGATGTGTGGGCGGACCTGATGTGTTGGTGGATCTACTGGGTGGGCGGACCTAATGTGTTGGTGGATCTGCTGTGTGGGCGGACCTGTACTGTTGGGAACTGTTGGTTGGCCGGACCTGGTTTGGTGCGGTAGGTATGGTATAACAGGCCGGCCCATACAGTAGGTCTTGCCATATAGCATAACACATTGCAGGTAGTAAGTCAGTAGTCAGTCGGTCACACATTAGGTCCACGTCAAAGCCAAGGCGGATGTTGTGTGCTGTTTTCAGGCACCACCCTGGCTTGAGCACCGCTGTCAACTAACGGGTACTAAGAGTCGTTAACAGCGTAAGATATGATCAATATGACGACTATCCGGCCTAATATTGCCTAAGCCCTACGCTATATATATATGTTGCAGATCTTATTCACCTCTCTTCAGGTGGGCGATCCCTCAGTGACCACTCACCTCTCTTCAGGTGGGCGATCCCTCAGTGACCACTCAACTCTCTTCAGGTGGGCGATCCCTCAGTGACCATTCACCTCTCTTTAGGTGGGCGATCTCTCAGTGACAACTCACCTCTCTCCACGTGGGCGATCTCTCAGTGACCACTCGCCTCTCTTCGTGTGGGCGATCTCTCAGTGACCACAAATCTCTTCAGGTGGGCGATCTCTCAGTGACAACTCACCTCTCTCCATGTGGGCGATCTCTCAGTGACCACTCACCTCTCTTCGTGTGGGCGATCTCTCAGTGACCACAAATCTCTTCAGGTGGGCGATCTCTCAGTGACCACTCACCTCTATTCATGTGGGCGATCCCTCAGTGACCACTCACCTTTCTTTATGTGGGCGACCTCTCAGTGATCACTCACCTCTCTTTGGGTAGGCGATCCCTCAGTGACCACTCACCTCTCTTTGTGTGGGTAATCTCTCAATGACCACTCAACTCTCTTCAGGTGGGCAATAGCTCAGTGACCACTCACCTCACTTCATGAGGGCGATCTCTCAGTGACAACTCACCTCCCTTTGTGTGGGCAATCTCTCAGTGATCACTCACCTCTCTTCATTGGGCGATATCTCAGTGACCACTCACCTCTCTCCAGGTGGGCGATCACTCAGTGACCACTCACCTCTCTTCATGTGGGCGATTCTCTCAGTGACCACTCACCTCTCTTCAGGTGGGCGATCCCTCAGTGACCACTCACCTCTCTCCAGGTGGGTGATTCTCTCAGTGGCCACTCACCTCTCTTAAGGTGGGCGATCTCTCAGTGACCACTCACCTCTCTTCAGGTGGGCGATCTCTCAGTGACCACTCACCTCTCTCCAGGTGGGTGATTCTCTCAGTGGCCACTCACCTCTCTTAAGGTGGGCGATCTCTCAGTGACCACTCACCTCTCTTCAGGTGGGCGATCTCTCAGTGACCACTCACCTCTCTTCAGGTGGGCGATCTCTCAGTGACCACTCACCTCTCTCCAGGTGGGTGATTCTCTCAGTGGCCACTCACCTCTCTTAAGGTGGGCGATCTCTCAGTGACCACTCACCTCTCTTCAGGTGGGCGATCTCTCAGTGACCACTCACCTCTCTTCAGGTGGGCGATCTCTCAGTGACCACTCACCTCTCTCCAGGTGGGTGATCCCTCAGTGACCACTCACCTCTCTTCGGGTGGGCGATCTCTCAGTGACCACTCACCTCTCTTCAGGTGGGCGATCTCTCAGTGACCACTCACCTCTCTTCAGGTGGGCGATCTCTTAGTCACCACTCACCTCTCTTCAGGTGGGCGATCTATTAGTGACCACTCACCTCTCATCAGGTGGGTGATCCCTCAGTGACCACTCACCTCTCTTCAGGTGGGCGATCTCTCAGTGACCACTCACCTCTCTCCAGGTGGGTGATCCCTCAGTGACAACTCAACTCTCTTCAGGTGGGCGATCTCTCAGTGACCACTCACCTGTCTTCAGGTGGGCGATCTCTCAGTGACCACTCACCTCTCTTCAGGTGGGCGACCCCTCAGTGACCACTCACCTCTCTTTAGGTGGGCGATCTCTCAGAGACCACTCACCTCTCTTCAGGTGGGCGATCCCTCAGTGACCACTCACCTCTCTTCAGGTGGGCGATCTCTCAGTGACCACTCACCACTCTTCAGGGGCGATCTCTCAGTGACCACTCACCTCTCTTCAGGTGGGCGATCTCTCAGCGACCACTCACCTCTCTTCATGTGGGCGATCTCTCAGTGACCACTCACCTCTCTTCAGGTGGGCGATCTCTTAGTCACCACTCACCTCTCTTCAGGTGGGCGATCTATTAGTGACCACTCACCTCTCATCAGGTGGGCGATCTCTCATTGGCCACTCACCTCTCTTCAGGTGGGCGATCTCTCAGTGACCACTCACCTCTCTTCAGGTGGGCGATCCCTCAGTGACAACTCACCTCTCTTCAGGTGGGCGATCTCTCAGTGACCACCCACCTCTCTTCAGGTGGGCGATCCCTCAGTGACCACTCACCTCTCTTCAGGTGGGCGATCTCTCAGTGACCACTCACCACTCTTCAGGGGCGATCTCTCAGTGACCACTCACCTCTCTTCAGGTGGGCGATTCTCTCAGTGACCACTCACCTCTCTTCAGGTGGGCGATCTCTCAGTGACCACTCGTCTCTCTTCAGGTGGGCAAAAGCTCAGTGACCACTCACCTCTCTTCAGGTGGGCGATCTCTCAGTGACCACTCACCTCTCTTCAGGTGGGCGATCTCTTAGTCACCACTCACCTCTCTTCAGGTGGGCGATCTATTATTGACCACTCACCTCTCATCAGGTGGGTGATCCCTCAGTGACAACTCAACTCTCTTCAGGTGGGCGATCTCTCAGTGACCACTGATCTCTCTTCAGGTGGGCGATCCCTCACTGACCACTCACCTCTCTTGAGGTGGGCGATCTCTCAGTAACCACTCACCTCTCTTCAGGCGGGTGATCTCTCAGTACCCACTCACCTCTCCTAGGTGGGAAATCCCTCAGTGACCACTCACCTCTCTTCAGGTGGGCCATCTCTCAGTGACCACTCACATCTCTTCAGGTGGGCGATCTCTCAGTGACCACTCACCTCCCTTCAGGTGGGCGATCCCTCAGTGACCACTCACCTCTCTTCAAGTGGGCGATCTCTCAGTCACCACTCACCTCTCTTCAGGGGCGATCTCTCAGTGACCACTCACCTCTCTTCAGGTGGGCCATCCCTCAGTGACCACTCACCTCTCTTCAGGTGGGCGATCCCTCAGTGACCACTCACCTCTCTTCAGGTGGGCGATCTCTCAGTCACCACTCACCTCTCTTCAGGGGCGATCTCTCAGTGACCACTCACCTCTCTTCAGGTGGGTCATCCCTCAGTGACCACTCACCTCTCTTCAGGTGGGCGATCTCTCAGTCACCACTCACCTCTCTTCAGGGGCGATCTCTCAGTGACCACTCACCTCTCTTCAGGTGGGTGATCCCTCAGTGACCACTCACCTCTCTTCAGGTGGGCGATCTCTCAGTGACCACTCACCTCTCTTCAGGGGCGATGTCTCAGTGACCACTCACCTCTCTTCAGGTGGGCGATCCCTCAGTGACCACTCACCTCTCTTCAGGGGCGATCTCTCAGTGACCACTCACCTCCCTTCAGGTGGGCGATCTCTCAGTCACCACTCACCTCTCTTCAGGGGCGATGTCTCAGTGACCACTCACCTCTCTTCAGGTGGGCGATCTCTCAGTCACCCTTCACCTCTCTTCAGGGGCGATCTCTCAGTGACCACTCACATCTCTTCAGGGGCGATCTCTCAGTGACCACTCACCTCTCTTCAGGTTGGCGATCCCTCAGTGACCACTCACCTCTCTTCAGGTGGGCGATCTCTCAGTCACCCTTCACCGCTCTTCAGGGGCGATCTCTCAGTGACCACTCACCTCTCTTCAGGTGGGCGATCTCTCAGTGACCACTCACCTCTCTTCAGGTTGGCGATCCCTCAGTGACCACTCACCTTTCTTCAGGTGGGCGATCTCTCAGTGACCACTCACCTCTCTTCAGGGGCGATCTCTCAGTGACCACTCACCTCCCTTCAGGTGGGCGATCTCTCAGTGACCATTCACCTCTCTTCAGGTGGGCGATCTCTCAGTCACCACTCACCTCTCTTCAGGGGCGATCTCTCAGTGACCACTCACATCCCTTCAGGGGCGATCTCTCAGTGACCACTCACCCCTCTTCAGGTGGGCGATCCCTCAGCGACCACTCACATTTCTTCAGGTAGGCGATCCCTCAGTTACCACTCACCTCTCTTCTGGTGGGCGATCTCTCAGTGACCAATCACCTCTCTTCAGGTGGGCGATCTCTCAGTGACCAATCACCTCTCTTCAGGTGGGCGATCTCTCAGTGTACACTCACCTCTCTTCAGGTGGGCGATCTCTCAGTGACCACTTACCTCTATTCAGGTGGGCGGTCTCTCAATGACCACTCACCTCTCTTCAGGGACGATCTCTGAGTGACAACTCACCTCTCTTCAGGTGGGTGATCTCTCAGTGACCACTCACATCTCTTCAGGCGGGCGATCCCTCAGTGACCACTCACCTCTCTTCAAGTGTGCGATCTCTCAGTGACCACACACCTCTCTTCAAGTGGGCGAACTCTCAGTGAACACTCACCTCTCTTTAGGTGGGCGATCCCTCAGTTGCCACTCAATTTCTTCATGTAGGCGATCCCTCAGTGACCACTCACCTCTCTTCAGGTGGGCGATTTCTCAGTGACTACTCACCTCTCTTCAGGTGGGTGATCTCTCAGTGACCACTCATCTGTCTTCAGGTGGGCGATCTCTCAGTGACCACTCACCTCTCTTCAGGGGCGATCTCTCAGTGACCACTCACCTCTCTTCAGGTGGGCGATCTCTCAGCGACCACTCACCTCTCTTCAGGTGGGCGATCTCTCAGAGACCACTCACCTCTCTTCAGGTGGGCGATCCCTCAGTGACCACTCACCTCTCTTCAGGTGGCCGATCTCTCAGTGACCACTCACCTCTCTTCAGGTGGGCGATCCCTCAGTGACCACTCACCTCTCTTCAAGTGGGCGATATCTCAGTGACAACGCGCCTCTCTTCAGGGGCGATCTCTCAGTGACCACTCACCTCTCTTCAGTTGGGCGATCTCTCAGTGACCACTCACCTCTCTTCAGGGGCGATCTCTCAGTGAACACTCACCCCTCTTAAGGTGGGCGATCCATCAGTGACCACTCACATTTCTTTAGGTGGGCGATCTGTCAGTGACCACTCACCTCTCTTCCGGGACGATCTCTCAGTCACCCCTCACATCTCTTCTGGGGGCCGATTTCTCAGTGACCACTCACTTCTCTTCATGTGGGCGATCTCTCAGTGACCACTCACCTCTCTTCAGGTGGGCGATCTCCCAGTGATCACTCACCTCTCTTAAGGTCAGAGATTTCTCAGTGACCACTCACCTCTCCTAGGTGGGAAATCCCTCAGTGACCACTCACCTCACTTCAAGTGGGCGATCCATCAGTGACCACTCACCTCTCTTCAGGTGGGCGATCTCTCAGTGACCACTCACCTCTCTTTAGGTGGGCGATCTCTCAGTGACCACTCACTTCTCTTCAGGTGGGCGACCTCTCAATGACCACTCACCTCTCTTCAGGTGGGCGATCTCTCAGTGACCACTCACTTCTCTTCAGGTGGGCGACCTCTCAACGACCACTCACCTCCCTTCAGGTGGGCGATCTCTCAGTGTCCACTCACCACTCTTGAGGGGCGATCCCTCAGTGACCACTCGACCAATCACCTCTCTTCAGGTGGGCTATCTCTCAGTGACCACTCACCTCTCTTCAGGTGGGCCATCCCTCAGTGGCCACTCACCTCTCCTCAGGTGGGCGATCTCTCAGTGACCACTCACCTCTCTTCAGGTGGGCGATCTCTCGGTGACCACTCACCTCTCTTCAGGTGGGCGATCTCTCAGTGACCAGTCACTTCTCTTCAGGTGAGCGATCTTTCAGTGACCACTCACCCCTCTTCAGGTGGGCGATCCCTCAGTAACCACTCACCTCTCTTCAGGTGGGAGATCTCTCAGTGACATCTCACCTCTCTTCAGGTGGACGATCCCTCAATTACCACTCACCTCTCTTCAGGTGGGCGATCTCTCAGTGACCACTCACCTCTCTTCAGGGGCGACCTCTCAGTGACCACTCACCCCACTTCAGGTGGGCGATCCCTCAGTGACCACTCACCTCTCTTCAGGTGGGCGATTTCTCAGTGACTACTCACCTCTCTTCAGGTGGGCAATCTCTCAGTGTTAACTCACCTCTCTTTAGGTGGGCGATCCCTCAGTGACCACTCACCTCTCTTCAAGTGGGCGATATCTCAGTGACAACGCGCCTCTCTTCAGGGGTGATCTCTCAGTGACCACTCACCTCTCTTCAGTTGGGCGATCTGTCAGTGACCACTCACCTCTCTTCCGGGACGATCTCTCAGTCACCCCTCACATCTCTTCTGGGAGCCGATTTCTCAGTGACCACTCACTTCTCTTCATGTGGGCGATCTCTCAGTGACCACTCACCTCTCTTCAGGTGGGCGATCTCCCAGTGATCACTCACCTCTCTTAAGGTCAGAGATTTCTCAGTGACCACTCACCTCTCCTAGGTGGGAAATCCCTCAGTGACCACTCACCTCACTTCAAGTGGGCGATCCATCAGTGACCACTCACCTCTCTTCAGGTGGGCGATCTCTCAGTGACCACTCACCTCTCTTTAGGTGGGCGATCTCTCAGTGACCACTCACTTCTCTTCAGGTGGGCGACCTCTCAATGACCACTCACCTCTCTTCAGGTGGGCGATCTCTCAGTGACCACTCACTTCTCTTCAGGTGGGCGACCTCTCAACGACCACTCACCTCCCTTCAGGTGGGCGATCTCTCAGTGTCCACTCACCACTCTTGAGGGGCGATCCCTCAGTGACCACTCACATCTCTTCAGGTGGGCGATCTCTCAGTGACCAATCACCTCTCCTCAGGTGGGCGATCCCTCAGTGACCAATCACCTCTCTTCAGGTGGGCTATCTCTCAGTGACCACTCACCTCTCTTCAGGTGGGCCATCCCTCAGTGGCCACTCACCTCTCCTCAGGTGGGCGATCTCTCAGTGACCACTCACCTCTCTTCAGGTGGGCGATCTCTCGGTGACCACTCACCTCTCTTCAGGTGGGCGATCTCTCAGTGACCAGTCACTTCTCTTCAGGTGAGCGATCTTTCAGTGACCACTCACCCCTCTTCAGGTGGGCGATCCCTCAGTGACCACTCACCTCTCTTCAGGTGGGCTATCTCTCAGTGACCACTCACTTCTCTTCAGGTGGGCGATCTCTCAATGACCACTCACCTCTCTTCAGGTGGGCGATCCCTCAGTGACCACTCACCTCTCTTTAGGTGAGCCATCTCTCAGTGACATCTCACCTCTCTTCAGGTGGACGATCCCTCAATTACCACTCACTTCTCTTCAGGTGGGCCATCTCTCAGTGACCACTCACCTCTCTTCAGGGGCGACCTCTCAGTGACCAATCAAACCTCTTCAGGTGGGCGATCCATCAGTGACCACTCACATCTTTTCATGTGGGCGATTTGTCGGTGACCACTCACCTCTCTTCAGGGACGATCTCCCAGTGATCACTCACCTCTCTTAAGGTGAGAGATCTCTCAGTCAGCCCTCACCTCCCTTCAGGTGGGCGATCTCTCAGTGTCCACTCACCACTCTTGAGGGGCGATCCCTCAGTGACCACTCACATCTCTTCAGGTGGGCGATCTCTCAGTGACCAATCACCTCTCCTCAGGTGGGCGATCCCTCATTGACCAATCACCTCTCTTCAGGTGGGCTATCTCTCAGTGACCACTCACCTCTCTTCAGGTGGGCCATCCCTCAGTGGCCACTCACCTCTCTTCAGGTGGGCGATCCCTCAGTGACCACTCACCTCTCTTCAGTTGGGCGATCTTTCAGTGACCACTCACCTCTCTTCAGGTGGTCCATCTCTCAGTGACCACTCACCTCTCTTCGGGTTGGCGATCCCTCAGTGACCACTCACCTCTCTTCAGGTGGGCGATCTCTCAGTGACCACTCACCTCTCTTTAGGTGGGAAATCTCTCAGTGACAACTCACCTCTCCTCAGGTGGGCGATCTTTCAGTGACCACTCACCTCTCTTCAGGTGGGCGATCCCTCAGTGACCACTCACCTCTCTTCAGGTGGGAAATCTCTCAGTGACAACTCACCTCTCTTCAGGTGGGCGATCTGTCACTGACCACTCACTTCTCTTCAGGTGGGCGATCTCTCAATGACCACTCACCTCTTTTCCGGTGGGCGATCCCTCAGTGACCACTCACCTCTCTTTAGGTGGGCCATCTCTCAGTGACAACTCACCTCTCTTCAGGTGGGCGATCCCTCAATGACCACTCACCTCTCTTCTGGTGGGCGGTCTCTCGGTGACCACTCACCTCTCTTCAGGTGGGCCATCTCTCAGTGACCACTCACCTCTCTTCGGGTTGGCGATCCCTCAGTGACCAATCACCTCTCCTCAGGTGGGCGATCTTTCAGTGACCACTCACCTCTCTTCAGGTGGGCGATCCCTCAGTGACCACTCACCTCTCCTCAGGTGGGCGATCTTTCAGTGACCACTCACCTCTCTTCAGGTGGGCCATCTCTCAGTGACCACTCACCTCTCTTTAGGTGGGCGGTCTCGCAGTGACCACTCACCTCTCTTCAGGTGGGCGATCCCTCAGTGACCACTCACCTCTCCTCAGGTGGGCGATCTTTCAGTGACCACTCACCTCTCTTTAGGTGGGCCATCTCTCAGTGACCACTAACCTCTCTTCAGGTGGGCGGTCTCGCAGTGACCACTCACCTCTCTTTAGGGCGATCGTTTGCTGGTCAATCATTCTGCCGATGTGCTTGGAGTATTTCTCCCTCTCAAAGCTGGCCCTGAAGTCCACGACTTGCAGGTCGGGCTTTTCAATGATGATGTCCAAAGCCTTACGAACTTTATCGTTGTCTGTAACTTCTGCCGATATCCGTTGCTTGTCTTCCATTTCTATCACTCCCTCCTGGTACCAGTAGTCCAAGTGATCACACACCCTTATATTCTGCACAAGTCTATCGTAGCATGCACGCACGCGCATGCGCACGATGTCGCCGCTTTCTCTTGGTGGGTTGAGGCTCGCCATGTCGGGTGACTGCTGCAATGTATGAACCTGGTTTAGGAATGGAGGCAACGGTGCGGGCTGCGGGCAGGGGGACTGGTTACCAGGGGCCGTATTAATAATCCCCTCGTAAGTTACGCACGAAAAGTGCATTTTCGTCTTAGCCTCACCAGCTCGTTGTGGTGGTGCTCATGATTAAGAAATCCTCTTCAATATAATGTGAGCACTTCCTCAAATCAGAAAATACACTTCTTGGGTGACTACTTATGTATTTTCAACCCGATAATCGCTCGACAAATCTTCCACTTAGCGCAAGTCTAGTGGCGCAGCCTGAGTGGCGATTATGAATACGGCCCCAGGATTATAACAGTGCCTTAGAATTTGTCAGCTGGAGGTGGTTGAGGTCCGTGTTGCTATGTCTGTCACTTGGCTTATTTTTATATTTTATTATTACATGTTTTTCCTCAGACCCGCAATAAAGCTTAAGTAAACGCCCCTTTGCTGGGTTGTGTCGATTCATGCGGACTACAGACCGAATACCCCCGGCCTCTACCCCGTAACATATGCGGCATGTGTATTGCATAGTGTTGAATGATCGAAGATGTGTTATCTCGTTGCCTCGCGTCGATCGCGTCGATCGCATTATGGTTTATATCTTGCTTATTTCTGACTACAGCGAAGAAAGACGCGTAGACTGATCCAATTGCGACACTACCGTTTAATTATTCCAAGAAAATCTTACATGAATGTATTCAGATATATAGCTACTAATAGTTGGCTTAGACGTGTGTTGCGCACGTCCCGCTTAGGGTTCTTTCCCGCCAAAACTAAAGAGGTCGAAATACAAATAAGAATCAGTTCTTGAATCAGTCAATATTTCTTTGATCTATACTCCACCCATGCCAGACTGCCATATATAGTCTCTTAGCCTTGCCCGTGATATCAATTTACCAAGTGTTCAACTTAATGATAAACGTCCGGACTACGAATGGTCTTCGGGAATTTCGAGTTACACCCCCTGCATATTTTCATTTTCTTCGTCCTTTTGACCAAGACGAAAGGTTATTTCTGCGTCGAGCCAGCACCAGAGTGTGCCAACGCACTCAGGGGCAATGCCTCCAGCCCCTGGACATCGGGTTTAGTTACCGGTGGCACCTGCTTCTCTTTGGTAGGCTTGCTAACGATGTCTGGCTCACCGCCTGCGGGTACTGGTAATTGCAAACATGGTAAATATTAGCTCATAAATTCATCTATGGGCTGCTCATCCAACAGGAGAAAATATAACTAAATAACTAATGAAAAGCAAGATTATTAACATCACAACATAATTTTCGCTTTGATTAAATTTTGATATAGTTGGCAACCCGAGGGTGATAGCAACAACACCATTGGACCAGTCCAGCCCGACACTCAACACATATGAACTTATACAATGCTGAGATCAGTGGACTAACGGTCGGTGTGACGGTCGGGTCGGTGTGACGGCCGCACTGGGCTGACGGTCGGTGTGACGGCCGCACTGGACTGACGGTCCGGTGTGACGGCCGCACTGGGCTGACGGTCGGTGTGACGGCCGCACTGGACTGACGGTCGGATCGGTGTGACGGCCGCACTGGGCTGACGGTCGGTGTGACGGCCGCACTGGACTGCGGCCGTCACACCGACCGTCAGTCTAGTGCGGCCGTCACACCTACTGTCAGCCCAGTGCGGCCGTCACACCGACCGTCAGTCCAGTGCAGCCGTCACACCGTTAGTCCAGTGCTGACGGTCGGTGTGACGGCCGCACTGGGCTGACAGTAGGTGTGGCCAGGTAGGTGATTGATTTGGAGATTCAGCCATTAGTTTTAGAGATACAAAGCATTGAAGTGGGTGTTGACCCTCCCGTGCCAGCCGCTGAGTCGTACAACCTATTCTTATTTAGCTCGTCGCGGCGCATCCCATGTCTTCAGCATAGCCTTCTCCTATTGGCCTGACGCAAAAATAACGTGGTTCAGGGAGGGTTAGGTCGGGAGTGGAGAGTGCCTTCAGTTGATCCCAGTTTATTACATCTCAAGAGAAAGTGCCATTGGTGATCAATCTCAGTACGGTTATACATCAGCAAATAAATAGGTTCGGTGCATAAGCAACATCTATGCTAGAAATTGCAGGTAAGCTATTTTTTATTCTTCATTTTTTCATCACCTGAGTAAGCCTAATTATAGTGATAAAATGCCTTTGATGAATTCATGTTATTTTTATTTATCTACTTTGAATAAAATTGCTGAATATTTGTGCCAATACTTTAACATATAATATGATGCATTCACAATAGGGCTGTACAGTTCTCGCGAGTTCTATTTCCGGTTTAGGTCTTTTGGGGACCAACAAAACAACACGTGCTCTTAGAACGAGTGCGCATCACGCTGGTGCCTTGCTACAGCTGCTTGACGCGCACTCATTGTAGTCAACGTTTGGGTGTTGGTAAACCGGCCAGCTGCGCGGTTTGTGCGTGAAGAATCGAGTGGGTGTGAAACTATTTTTTGTTTGCTTTGGTCCAGGCATTGCTAACTATGAATTCATAACATAGTTAAAGATAAGACATTTATCTCTCCATAATGCATGTGGTCCGTTCGATGAGACTGTTGGAAGCGTTGTATTTTGAGGCAGTTCATCGATGTTTACATTTCTGGACAAACGGCACACCATTTTCCTCGCCTGGTTTAGTCCATATAAGGAGCGTTGTTACGTAACCATAGAAACCGCGCGCAGACATGCGAGTCGTGATGATTATTACGTCATACGACATGGAAAACTCCGCGCAACACATCAGATCGCCTGACACTGACAGTCACTCATGAGACAGCCGCATTCTGGTTTATCAACTGTCTAACCGCTCATATATTACATAAATCTACTTGGCTGGTTATAATAAGCCACCTCGTAGTTTCGAGTGCGCGTGCGCGACACGCCCTGTTGCGCATCCGGGTCAAAGTTCACGGCACACAAACATGCACTCATACTCATTGGGGTCAAATGCAGACGACAGTGTAACAGTACAATTGGACAGTGACAGATGCTTTCAAAGTTGATATACACTCAAGTAAGAACCAAACTATCTCTGCTAACATCTGTAGTTTATTTTCTGTGACTATTTTCGGTTGATGGAAGTAGAATAGACCGTACAAATGTAGAGAGAAGCATCAGTACTGGCAGTGGCCTACTCGCTGTGTCAAAAATCATGATTTTTTTTTTTAGCCTTGTACGTAGTTGTACACATGGGGCGGATATGGAGGTGAGATGGACCCCCCCCCCCCCTCCCAACCTTGGAAATATGACCATGCACTGTAAAAGTCCCCCATTCAGGGGCAGATCTATAGAAAGGCCGGGTGGGGGGCAGGACCTGGGGCAGGACCTGGGGCGGGGGGGGGGGGAGAGGGGACGGACCTAATTTACACCTTAGGGGGGGGGGGCAAGGGAGGGTCGTGTTCCCAGATCACGAAGAATACATTTCTTTATTCTCAGGTCATAATGAATTAAAAGCACAACACTCCGCATGCAATGGAAGAGCGGATACACGATACTAAATAGACGATTTCCCGATTCACGGTCATTTAATATTAAAATTCCCAGTTCACGATTGATGAAAATCCTTGATCACGGCAGTCGGCTAATACCCAATTCCCAGTTCAAGAAGAATTATTTTCCCGATCATTCCCCGTTCACGGTGAAATGAAAAGCCCAATCCCAAGGAACGCAAATACCCCTTGCCCCCCACCTTAGATGGCCTTGATTTTGCATGGGGAGAAAAATGTCATTCTTCCTCAAAATGAGTCATTGAAATTTTTTCGACTTTAACAGTCCCTAAGAAGGCGTAACATCCCTTTGCTTGAGAGGGGTGGGTTTAATCCCCCTCCCCCCCTACTTGGAACTGTCTGGCTTGCATCTACAAAGTGTCATTTTGTGATGTATTTCATTGGAAAGCACAGTTGTTACAGTGTATGCTCATGTTCCCAAGGGACAACCCCCCTACTTATATTCCCATTCTCGAGATGCCCCCCCCCCCCCTTGCCCCTCCCAATTATAAAAGCTAGTTCCGCCCCTGGAGCGCCACAAGTTTGGGGCTATGTGCAACCTTACACTCGACCTACCAACTAGTCATTTATCTACAGAATTATTGGGGGGGGGGGGGCAATGCTTAAATGACATTAAGCAGGCGAGAGGGGGGATCCCTGGTGCAGTTGTTATGCGTACTAGACTGTAGTCAATCAAAGGAACCTGGTCTTGTGTCCAGGCCTGGACACCTAATCCGCGTTATGTTTGATCCATTTGAGGTTGTTTGGCCCAATTTAACTCATTTCATTTCACAAGTTGATAGGATCTATATAAACCTCTCGAACCCCCAGCCTGTGGTCAAATCCGAGAGTGGATCTGGCAAAACTGTGTCATCAATTATCAGTAAGTTTTCATACCGTTCAGCTCGCGCACGATCTTCTTTTGCCGTTGCTTTCTGTGATACCGCAAAGTATTGCGCCCCGTAGGCAAGAGCCCATAGTTAGTCCTTATTGCCAGAGGTCGGCAGTCCAATATCTCGTAAAAAATGCCTGAAGCAATCTCAGGCCTTGTATCATATACTTGTATTTCAAAAAAATTATCACAAGAAGAAACTAGGCAAAAAATGTTTATCGCCTTAAAAGTGCTGCGTTCACACGCAACCCGCCGTGTTGACAGCAGACACGTGCGTTTGTTTATGTGCCGTGACCTTTGACATTACCCATAGTGCCTTGCGACGCCGGAACTACGAACTGGCTTATTCTGATATGCGCAGAACTCCAGTGGTTAGTTGTGCAGCCAAGGACAGCTTTAGCCGATCTTCTGTGTGAGGCGAGTGAAGGCAAACAACCGGAAGGTAGGCAGCACGTACAGGCCGTTGATGCTAGGCACTGACGTAGAGCAAGTTTCCCTGTCTCGTTGGGTCTCGATAAAATCCCGTAGTGACTGTACAACCCTATTGTAAGATCAGTGGTGCATCAAGAAAGAACGGCCAGCATATGAGTTATTCCCCCCTCCCCCCAACAATCATGAGAAAAATATTGCAACAATTTTATATCTGCATTTTTTTAGATGAGCTTACTGCAGATATTTGCAGACCTGCAGGCAATATTCATTTGCCAAATGCCAGAGACATTTGAAGTGGATATTCCTGTTATTTATTACCTGAAAGTAAGCCTTGGTATATCAATTTGTCAATGTCATGACTTGTTTCTGGTAGTCTGTGTGTAAAAACAGTTCATATGCACATGACAGTGAAATACATATTACATGTTTTTACTATACTACCATGTATCTGGAGCGAAATTAATCAGGGTTATCAACCGACTGAGCAATATGACAGCAACAAATGACTGTTTAGTGAAGTCTGGATCGGTAAGTATTGCCTTTACATACCTGGGTAATTTACTTTATCTGAGGAAGCTGTGTATAGTTGTCTGCTGTACTTAAATGTTTTTTTATGGTCATATTGTATCTACAAAACTCACTTGATTTTACCTGGCATCTTATCTTATTGTACATCAAAATATATCAAAGTAATGATCAACGAATATAAAGTTGAATAATAAGTTATTTTTATATCCACCGCATGTTGTCAAGAGGCTGGACTATTGGACCCAAGCATGAGAACCAACCCATGTTAACCCCTTGGTGTACTGTGTCACGAGACCGAGGTTAAACTTTTTGCGAGAATGAGGCTTTGTCAAGACCAGGACATCACATCTGAAGCCATCACAGAATGCTGTTTCATGACTGTCAAAGTGTAGCCGAGTTCCGATGCATGCTAAAGCAGTGTTGAGACACTGACACAGGCCGCGACTCTGACACAGGTGTGCCCGCGAGATGCTGCGTCACTTGGAAGTGTAAATGTCAAGAACCGCAAGACGTGATCTACAAAAGATAGGTTATTCCCAAAGATAATACAAAGTATAATATGTTGTTTTGCATTTGCAATTATTTCCCGAGCATCCAATAATACTTGGAAGCTGAACTCGACAATGAAAAAAGTGTTTTTTTGTTGGACGGATTGATCCTTCTATTTAAATTGTTTATAACCAACTGGATCTTGGAGCTGTCCTTTCTGTACTTAGTCTTTGGAGATTATATTATATTAGATTATTGGAGACCATTAGTTATTGGCTCTTGCACAAATAGAACAGCCACATGGTAATTATGGGCGTTTTGCTCATAGTAGCTATTACAGTAGGATCTTGTATCTAGAATTCTGGACAGCCAATCGGCATTCATATGTCAGTTCTACTGCGATGCTGGATTCCATATCATATTGGGATAATTCAGCAAGCCACCGGAATGACTGGCCTTCCAGATACTTAAAGCGCATGAGCCAGGTTCTGGCAGTTTAAGGCCAGGGCCGTAAACCTGTTTATGATGACGACTGGGGGAGCGTGTCATAATGGTGCCGTGTATACATAGGAATTTTGAGCAACAAATGTCAAAATTTACAATATATTGTGTGGAAGTAATGGCAGACAACATTTTTATTTCTCATCATAGACCATTTGCAATTTTGCTGGCAAAATTGTTTAAAAATATTTGTGATAACATATACCCCATTTTAGGAAGCATACAAAATAATGACATACTTTAAGTTTTGAAATGATTATTCACCCTAAATGATATTGTTTTGTCTTGATTCAGTCAAATTTCAGAAAAACTGGTTTACATTGACCATTGAATGCATTGATTTATTAAATGTAACAACAGTCAGAATTCAGAATGAACAATAAATTTCATGTTATATTAAATTAGATTAGCAAAATGTCACACTTTTTTTGCATCTGGCCATATGATATCTATGTACATGTTAAAAGGTAAAATATACAAAAATGGTTTAATGTTGATGTTTGAGTTTTTATAGACAGGTATATACAATCATTTTGAAAAAAAAAACATTTTTATTAAATCATAAGTTATTTGCAGATGTGTGACCAGTCCATGAGAATAAACTGTTGCTACATGTATATATATGCCATCAGCAAACAGGTCTTAATTAAATGTGTGTCCGAAATATTAGGTTTTTCTGATCATCTCTCACAAAAGCATGCATTGATAAGGTAAAGATACAAATATATTGAGTTAACCGATGTTGTGTTTGATAATGTATATACAATATTTATATACAGTATACAGAGTTATACAGTTTTTTTTCAAATTAATAGCATTTCTTTGGTGTAAGAGTTTTTTTGTTGCCGATTTTTTTCCTTTAACAGTCTTATAAAGTAAGAGCCTGCATTATACAAAACACATGTAAAAGCCTCTTTATTATGTATAACCTATATTTAAAAGCATTACATGTATCTTCACTAGCAGTGGTCCATGCAGGTCTCCCAAGAAACCTCTCTGGCGAGACGGCCCAGTGCTCAGCGAACCAGCCTTTCTCCTATACACGGGTTTACACTTTGCCTGATAAGAGAATTGGCGCGGCCAAATCAGAACGAGGCTTGACCCAATTGTAAGTAAACAGTTTGCACATTTTACATGCAGTAGGCCTGAGCCCGGGGCCTGAGCATGCGTTATCAAAGTTGTTTATGGCACAACCACAGACACAATTTTGTCACAAAGTACTTAAATGGATTTTATAATACAAACATACATATAGGAACTAATGCAGCGTAGCTCACATAGCAAACAAGGCATTTATGAGAAAAATTAACCAACCCAGATATAGTATATACATCGATTGAAAAGAGAAACACAGCTTGTGTATATTTTGTATATATTGACATATATTACCACATATGTATATCTTCTATGAGTCTGACAATTTCTCTAATATTATTAAATCTGTATACATATAGAATTAATAAATTGTACCGTTACTTGATATTTCATGTCTCTTCGCCAGATGAGTAGAAATTCATGCCAATATTAGTATCTCACACTATGATTGCCATATCTATAATAACTGATGAAGTCAACAATATCCATAAAATAATATACCGGTAAGGTTAGGCATGAAATAAATTTATTAGGGTGTAATGCAATAAATTTATATGAATTTAATAATTAACTAAATATATATAATTATTTAATAAAGCAATATACCTGTCAGCTAGTTCGGGGGGGTAGAGGTAATCGCGCAGACTACAGCGAGCGGGACCAAGGTCCGTCCCGGCCATACCAGGCGGGTCGCAAATAGCGCGTCTGCACCCCTACACATTATGATAGAAGCTGAAGTCTATTCCGTACCACGTAACGTCTAATAATCTCATCAATTGACACCGCTATGCTTTTTAGCCAAGTCAGTCAATCTTTTTGCCTAACTGTTCATAAATGTATCCTGGACATGAATATGTAAAAGATATGAGCTGTCTTTATCACGTTTTTGTGGAATCCGGAAATGTATGTCGCCACCACCTGCTATCGGACGACAGGCCGTGATCGGTACTTCATGGTCCTCCTGTCCGCCCTGCGGCCGGTGGGACATATGTTACAGAGCTATATCCTCCCTCCCCACCAGCCCTAGCTGGACTCACCGCAATATTCAATAGGCGCCCGGCCTTCTCACCCTCGCGGTGGTGGTCCTTGGCCTGCGCCCACTAAAGCACGTAGACCCATGTTCTCGACGTCCGAATATAGAACAAGGTACATAATACGTACGTATTTATTAAGCACTATGTCTGTACCCCTACACATTATGATAGAAGTCGAAGTCTATTCCGTACCATGTAACGACTAATAAACTCATCATTGAAACCGCCATGCTTTTTAGCCAAGTCTGTCACATATCAATGTCCAGGATACATTTATGAACAGTTAGGCAAGAAGACTGAAGACCTCAAGAGCTACTTGCGAATTCATCAGCCCACAAGATATCCACCAAAACAAACATACACAGCTTGTCAAGCAATAGCCGATCACTTTTGTCTGAGGATTGATTGAGAATGCTTTCTAAGGAGCTGCATGGTGCATCATCTTAGGCTCATTCTTGTAAGAAATGCAGGCTCTAGCTTTTCATGTGTAGCAAACTGTATCATTCTCCGGCAACGACCTGTCTAAAAATGGTCCATGTTGTAGGGTACTGAATTAGGCAGTAACGGATCACTGTCTTTAGGGAGTAGCGGATCACTGTCTTTAGGGAGTAGCGGATCACGCCATTTTGCGGCCTGTTTTGACAGTAAAGCAAGTATCATAATGCATACACGGGTTTACACTTTGCCATATAAGGAAGTCGAGCGGCTGAATCAGAACGAGGCTTGACCCAATTGTGAGTAAACAGTCCGCACGTGCTACACGCAGTAGGCCTGAGCCCGGGGCCTGAGCATGCGTTATCAAAGTTGTTTTTGGCACAACCACACTTACAATTTAGTCACATAGTATTAAAATGTCCTGTCTGATATTTATATCAGATTAAGGAGGCATATGGTGGAAATTGCCAGGCTATTAGAGACAACATTAGTAGATTGCTTGAGGGGGGGGGGCGGGGCGGGGGGTCCTTTACGAGCGTAATTAAGTGGCGTGATAAGAAGGGCTCTGAAACTGGCGATGGGGTTCCAGGGGAAGGGGTCTCGGAAGGTTGAGGAAAGTTATCACCTGATCAGAAGGGCTGTTTCTCGCATTTCCCCACCCCCGCCTTGACTAAATGGTGACTCCCACCCCCCTCGACGAAATCGTCATCGGCCTTCGCCCCCTCCCCACCTCGTCCTTGACGATGTCCTGGACCATGCAGGGCCTGGACGGCCGAAGGCGGGGCTTGTAAGGCCCTTTTATACTATGTATTGTAAGGGGTTATACCTAGAACGTTTGCTGGATTATCCTCTCCCCAAGCAATGAAGGCTCAAAAACATTATACATGTATGTTTTTTTTTAAATCACATTTATAAGCAAGAGTAAAAGTATGAAAAAAAATTCTCAAAAGATGAAAAGAAACAGTAACATAACACAAGTGAACAATTCATGACAGATAAGTCGATACTTTATCAGTATATACTAACTTACCTAGCTCTACCAGTAGTTATACTTGAAAGGATTTTATCATACAAACATACATATGAACTTATGCAGCGTAGCTCACATAGCAAACAAATAAGGCATCTAATCGAAAAATAAACCAACCCAGATCTAGTATACATAAATTGTGCCGGGAAACATAGCTTGTGTATATTGTATATATATTGACATATATTACTACATATGTCTCTTCCATGAGGCTGACAATTTTTGTGATAATATTAAATATGTAGAATTAATCAATTTTACTGGTATTTGATATTTCATGTCTTTTCACAGCTTACATTTTGTGTTTATACATGAAAGTTGCATTTATCCTTAGAAGTTCACTTATATCTACTTGTTATTAACATACCAGATGCTTTGAAATAATTACCAATGTTAATATCTCCACACTATGATTTCTATATCTATAATAACTGATGAAGTCAAAAATATCAATAAAATAATATACCGGTAAACTTGGTCATGAAATAAATTTATTATTGAAATAAATTGATATAAATTTAATAGTGAAAAAAAATATATAATTATGTAATAAAGCAATATACCTGGCAGCTAGTTCATCAATTGGGCCAGCAATAGGCTTGCTCCTTAGGCCATAACAGATGTTTTAATGTGAGAGAGTTTAAACAATGCCAACGTCTTATTTGGTCCAGATTAGTGGTGCTTTCCTTCATCAGAACCATTGGGAATGCTTTTCCCCTTTCCCCTGTCTTTACTCTAACCTTTCGGCATGGTGCCAAGACAAGTATATCTAAAGTGAAAAATATACATGATTGCATAAGCAGTTTGGCTACCATTATGTATACTTGGCTAGATCTCCTTGCAAAATAGCTTTCACATTACAACATTAATTTGCTCTATGTGAAGATATCAGTGTATACAGGTGTATAATATTGGAATGCCTTTAACAGCTTGTAAAGTCAGCGATGCTGAGGGTCTCTTACACCTCTTGTCATGCAGCGATATATAGCTTCGCGAGACCGTTTCCTGGGTGGGTCTCCCGAGGCTAACACTGCCTTCATAACTCCAAATTAAAGCTTACAAATAAATAGATGGCTGTATATCTGTTCTGACACCATTGGCAAAACATTTTAAACACTAATTGTTCAAATAATGCAAAAGTAAGTCACCTAGTTTGCATGCAGAAAAATACGAAATCAGGTTGTCGACGATTGAATATGGCATATAGTTTATTGTTTGGTAAAATAATTCATAGCTTATTTTGATATTTTAGGAGCCGTACCGCTACTGATATGGGATCAATGATTTTTGCCATGCCACTGGGCGGTGAAGCTTGCCGGTAAAGCTTGGCGACAAAAGACGTGATCACTGATCCGCTACTGCCGAGAGAGCAGCTAACGCATTTTGCATGACAACAGCAATTCTGCTTTATGGAGGGATCTGATTATTTTATGAAGTTTCATGGTATATTTACAGCTATGTATATAGATGTATTCACTTTGGCAAGAATGGCCTGTTGAAATGAAAGTTCGCACGAGAACTCGCGGAGCAAAGAGCTCGCTACTGGAAGTGCATCTGAGGTAAAAAAACAAGTGTAAACATTGGTAGAACCTCGCGTTTTTGAACTTATTTCAAGTCAGTGGGTAATTATCTTTGAAATAAGTTCTAATTTATTACATTTAGTGGCTTTTAATAGAAACGATTTGACGGTGAACAGCGAAGTGATCCGCTACTGCCTGTGATCCGTTACTGCCCGACAAGCTGTATATATGGCGTCTTCATCACATTTTTGTGCAATCCAGAAATCTTTGTCACCACCCCCTGCTCCCGGCCGGCAGGCCGAGATCGGTACTCCATGGCCCTCCGGTCCGCCCTGCGTTACAGTTACATGGCTACTCTGACATCAAAACCACCACCAAGGTGAAGGTTTTGAATAGCAAGACACTTCAATGTAGAGCCCCCGGCGCAAATGTCTTGATTAATATTTAAAATGTCTACCTTTTTGCAATCTACAAACTGTATTCTTACTCCCGGCCACTTTTCTCGAACAGTCGAATGCCGGCAAAATATACACTAACATGTGAAACGTAATGCATTTACCAGTTCAGTTTGCGTACGTCGCCATGCTTGTTTACTAGATCACAAATTGGCGCCAACATCAAACAGTGTTGTGCTATTCAAAACCTTCATCTTGGTGGTAGCTTTGATGTTAGAGCTAGTGTCAATGTTGATATATATATATGCCGCTATTCTACGTCCATACACTTACTTTATTTCCTTCGTAATGTCCGTGCTGAGTTCACTGAGAAGTAAGAACTGTTTAACGGCGTTTGCAGGAGTACTGCGCGGATTTGAATTGCAGTCTGTGTGGGAGTCACGTAACGTCATGATTATGATGCAACTAAGAAAACCCCAGCGCACTGAACCCAGTGGGTGGTTTTGAAAAGACGGTGGTGTTAAACGTATGGAAGGCGATTGGGGCTAAAATTCATCTAATTCAATTCAATTAAAAAGTTAATATAATGCCTCATTCTAGTGCTTCTTATAGATGCTACTTTCCTAATCATTCATTCGAAGCTATTTATGCTTGTAGTCTTATAGTTTTAATCCTTCATTCTAAGTGCTTGATCCGTAGTTCTGTATGCTTTCGCGAACTTTCGATGTACCTGTTTCCATATAATTCAATTCGCCTGGCGTCTTTATTGATGGCTTAATATTTTAGGGGACTTTTAATTAAGAGGGCACGAAAGAAATAATTTAAAACGACTGCATTTTCTTTCACGAGTTAAGTTGCTCGTGCGTATTTCCTCATGCTTAATTTTGTGTTTCGTGATTGGTTAATTGTTCTGCATGATTATTTGATCTAATAATTTGCTAATTTTTCACGAAATTTGTGTAACAGAGTGGATGTGCGAGGGCGCTGACATAAGAGAATCAACAGAATGGACCGTTCCGGAGTTTATTTATAACATAAACCAAACACCCTGTAAAGACAGGATGCAAAATCAATAAAACATACACATAGAAGCTTAATTTCAATGAATATTAACAACTTTTGGCAGTGAGCTTCGAAGACGAGATGATTACATAAAAAAGGATGAATGAACAAATGAAATTACGAAATAATCAAAACTCTTTAAAACACAACAGATCCAGTTCGAATTAGCTGCTGTATTATACAATTTAATTTGTATTGTAGCAGGACAACGTTATATGACATCGCTCTACAATGCATATATTAAGTACGAAATAATTAATTTTCAAATTAAACTGATGCAAATTATTCATTACAAAGAGCATTCTCCATTTAAGAATGAAATTAAACAGAACCATATTCTCATATTACGACACATAAAATTAACCAACGCGGATAGAGACCACTCAATTCTGGAGATTTCTCATACATAATATAATATAAATGTAGTAATCCCATACCCTGATAACCGCATTATTATGGAAATTACTCCTCCATAAAATAACATAAAAATGAAATACTCGACATAGTTAAACCAAAGTGATATTATTTCACTTACCGCATCTCCAGCGGGTGTTTAATTTAAAGTTGACACTGCTGCACGTTGCTGCACCACAGCTCTGTAAATGTGTGTAATACATCATGTGAAATACCATAGACATATATCCTTCCGGGACAGGATTATCATTGGCGCCTTGGTCCCAAGGATAAAACGGCATTCACAAACTTGACCAAAATACTACTACATAAACCCAAAATACCATTTGCCACGAACCACGAGCCACATGAATTACCATGTTCACACTTTAAGTAAAGTGCAGTCTGTATATATATAAATGAACACAAGACTGACAAGTCATGGCCATAGGCATTAAATTAAAGGTCTAAACCATAAAGTTACAACAAGTGTCAAATTGTTGAAATGCTAATGTCATATCGCTTTTTAAAAATACCCTCCTTTTTTACCATAAGTCACTACCTTAGATAAGTGACACATATCACCAAAATAACACTGATATATTCGTAGCAGAACTGAACAAAAATCTAAATGTAACACCTAAAAGTTAAATCAACCGGCTTTGTCAAATGCTCGAGACCTAAAGCGGCATACCCACGTGGTATATTTCCACGCTTAAAACCGACTAAGAATTGTCTTTAATATTAGAAATACAGTTCAAAATAGCTATAACGAGTGATATAACGTCGTCTGGAATGTACCACAAACTAACTTGAGTGACGGCAAAATGAACAAATGGCTAAAACTGTTGATGCGAGTCTGTAAGCAAAACACGTCTTGCTCGTCGAGCAACTTGAGACCAAGGGCATCTCTCTAGGCGGAAACGGATGTTCACGGGCGGTGCCTCGCCAGATGGCAGCACATAACAAAAAAGAGGATACCAATAGATGGCGACACTTTTAAGCAACATATTATCACAGAGCACCACTAGGTGTCACCTCTGTAAATTTGAAATACCATAAAAACTGACCCTATCACACCCACCCCTTCTTTTTTGTTTACTTAAGGCGTTAAGTAAGCAAACCTTACGTATTACTCGCAGCTTAAATAACAGGTAACATTTAACGCATAACAGCAATAACCTTAGCTGTAATACCGAACATTCTAGACAAAAATTTCATTCAATGCTAATACTGATCGAGGTTCGCCGTGAGGGTTACCATGTTTCCCAGCCGTAGTTCTCGTACTTCGCCGAAGTACGGGAGTCGACTCTACGTCTACCTCGCGTTCTACAGTTTCCACAGGTTGGGCAATCAGAGAATCTCGTCCCTGGTTAACGACGGGTACAACACCACGGTCTTCCGGGTGTGCAACTTGGGGAGTCTGAACCCCAGTTTCGTCAGGTTGGACAGTCGGAGAGTCTCGTCCCTAGTAAGCAACGGGTACAACACCACGGTCTTCCGGGCGTGCAACCTGGGGAGTCTTAACCTCCACCGTCCGTCTCTCAGGCATCCGTCTCTCAGGCATCCGTCTCTCAGGCATAGTAGGCTGGTACTGTATGACATAATCCTCGGCTTCTGACGAATCTGAAGACGATTCGGAACAGTGTGTGAAGGAGGTTCCTCTCCGACGTTCTCCTGCAATGGACGCCGGTGGCGGTACTGGAGTCCGGACGTTATGACAAGACTTCAGCTCAGTGCGGTTGACCCACTTCGCCACTCCGAACCCGTCCGCTGGCTCCACGAGGTACACTGCCTTGTCTTCCATTCGCGCTACCACACGATAGGGTTCGGGTCGGTAGGAGTCCTGCATCTTGTTGCGTCCTCGTACGCCGCGGTTCCGGAGGTAGACTCTCAGTCCAATGGACAAGGGCATGTCGCGCGCACTGGCATCGTACGCCTGCTTTCGAGTGGCCGCTGCACGCTCCAACTTGTCGTTAGCGTGGACAAAAGCTTCTTTCAGTCTGTCCTGGTGGATGGCAACCCAGGAATCAGGCTGGACTGGTTCCTCCCGTATCTCACCGAGCAGAGCGTCTGTTGGCAGACGGGCGTCCCTTCCGTACATCAAATAAAAAGGAGAGAATCCCGTGCTCGCGTGAGGCGTAGTGTTGTAACAGAAGGTCAGTGAGTCTATGAGGTCGGGCCACTTCGGTTTCTTTGACGGAGGGAGAGTTCGCAGCAGGTCATGCAGAGTCCGATTGAACCTCTCACACTGGGCATTTCCGATCGGATGGTAAGGGGTGGACCGAGACTTCTTCACTCCGTACAAGTTGCATAGGTCCTTGATCAGACGAGACTCAAAGTCTCTACCTTGATCTAAGTGTAACCGGAGAGGGGGTCCGAATCTGTGAAACCAGTGTTTCACCAACACTTTGGCAACGGTGGTAGACTTTTGATCTTTAGTCGGGATCGCCACACTATACTTCGTGAAGACATCAGTTATCACCAGTACATTTTCGTGTCCGCTTGTTGACTTTTCGAGGATTGTGAAATCCATGGCGACGACTTCCAGAGGCCTGGTTGCCAGGAGTGATCCCAACGGTGTCTTAACTCTTTCTACCTTGGCGAGGAGACATCGGTTGCAGCGGCCAATCCAGTTCTCGACATCCTTGTACATCCCAGGCCAATAGCATCGTGACCGGACCAGAGCTGCAGTTCGGTCGACGCCCTGGTGCCCCTGGTTGTCGTGAAGTCCTTCCAACACTTTATCTTTCATCGAGACTGGTAGCACCACTTGTCGTATCATTCCTTGGACGGGATCTTGCACCAGGCGCACCAAAACTCCCTGGTCAATGCTTAGCTTGTCCCATTGGCGCAGAAAGAGTTGTACGTGGCTGGACTCATCCTTCCGGCGCTGGCGGCTAGGTTTCCCCTCCCTCATGAAGTGCATCACTCTTCCCACGATGTGGTCGTTCGCCTGCACTTTGCTGAGCTCCTCGTTCGAGACACGCGGCAGCTGACAAGCCTCCGGTTCTCCTTGGATGCTGTCGTCGCGAAGTAACTCTGAGCAGACAACAAGTTGCAGCTCTGCTGGAAGATCACTATGTCGCAGCACGACGGCGAAGGTATCGGCGACCTCATCTTCACTGACATCCCAGGGACGCTGTTCCTGCCTGGAGAGCGCGTCACAATTTTGATTGTTGCGACCTGGCTTGTACTTGATCTCAAAGTCAAACCCTGCTAAGGCCGAGGCCCAGCGTTGCTCCAGCGCCGGCAGCTGTCTTTTCGTCATAAGGTAGGTTAAGGGGTTATTGTCGGTCTCGATGGTAAACTTCTGATGCCTCAGGTATTCCGTGAACTTTTCAGTAACAGCCCACTTCAGGGTAAGCAGTTCCAGCTTCTTGGAGCTGTAACGGTCGAGATTCCTTTCACCACGGCGCAGACCGCGGCTGGCATACGCAATTACCCTTCTCTTCCCATCCTGGATCTGACTCAGCACGGGTCCGAGACCATCGTGTGAGGCGTCGATCTCCACAACGAATGGCAGGCGGAAGTCCGGGTAGGCCAGTGTTGGGGCTGCTGTCAGTGCGTCCTTCAGCTGGGTAAAGGCCACGTCGTGTTTATCAGTCCACTCGTCCTTGAGGGGGGCTGACTTGTTCCGGCGTCCCTTCTGCTCCCTGATGATACGCCCTACTAGCTCATGCAGAGGCGCCGCGATGGGGCTGAAGTGCTGGACAAATCTCCTGTAATAGGCGGCAAATTCTACGAAGGTTCGCAGCTGTTTCAGGGTCATAGGTACAGGCCACTCCGCTACGGCAGCGACCTTCTCTGGGCTTGTCTTAACTCCTTGGGCAGACACTCGGTGACCCACAAAGGACACTTCAGGTTTGAAGAAATGGCACTTGTCAGGACGAGTCTTGAGTCCATGCTGGGACAGTCTGGACAGTACTATTTCCAGTCTGTTGAGATGTTCCTCCATATTCCGACTGAATATAATGATGTCGTCTAAGTACACCAACAGTATCTCGAACACCTCATCCCGAAACACGTGTCCCATGAGTCGCGAAAACGTGGCTGGCGAGTTGGACAGTCCAAACGGCATCCGGATATACTCGAACAGACCCATAGGTGTCACAAAGGCGGTCTTGTGCTGGTCGGTGGCCTCAACTTCCACTTGATTGTATGCAGAGGTGAGGTCCAGGGTTGAAAACAAGGTTGATCCACCCATGGATTCCAGGGCTTCCTCGATCCTTGGCAGGGGATATGAGTCCTTCTTCACCTTCAAGTTTAATCTGCGGTAGTCAACGCAGAGGCGCAGTTCACCAGTCTTCTTGCGTATGATAACGGTCGGGGACGCATAGTTGGAAGTACTCTCCCTGATTATTCCCTTGTTCAAGAGGTCTTGAAGGTGAGTCTTGACCTCCTTCCAATCCTGCGGTGGAATCCTCCTGTATGGCTGCTGGACAGGCACGTCATCCATAGTCTTAATACTGTGTCTGATAGAACCAGTGCAGCTCAGGTCGTCACCGTCTTGAGAAACCACGTGACGGTACTTGCAGAAGATGTCTTTCGCTCTCTGCAGTTCTTCTTCTGTTCCAGGGAAGTTGTCGAGGTTTATCCCACTCACGCATCCTTCGGCTGAATATATCTTCGCTCCTGCGGCAGGAACGGCGGAAACCCGGTCACCGGTATCACACGTGACAGTTATCCGGTTGGAATGGACATTCAGTTGGATCTCATTGCAGCACACATCAGAGGCGGGTTTGAAAGTGGCAAGGGGGGTGCCAGATCTCAGTTGGATGTCTGAGTCCGTTCCGTTCATTACTTGGACATACACTGCTCCACTTGAGGCGTCCACGACAATCCGTCCTATCCGTATACCCGGATGGGGTGGTCTTGGTAGTGGTTCCATCAAAGTCAATCCTTGTCGGGGACCAACGACTTTCACGGGGGTGAGACTCTGTGCAGGGATCATCAGTGGCCAAGGGCCGGGAACACGAGCGATGCCTGTCATCTTCTTTCTGGTCGGCTCCTCTCGACGCAGCAAAGATGCAAATGAGGGTAGGTGTTCCAGCACGTTAGTGCCGATTAACATGGGGACCTCCTGCCGGATACCCTCTGTGGCCTTCGTGTCCTTCACCACGAAGATGGTCACGTTCTTGAGGAAGGTGTCGCCAATCTGTAAGTCGCTCTGTATGGCATCGATGTAGGGTATGTCCAGACCGTTAGCTCCGGTAAGAGAAAACCATGCCGCTTGCTTCAATAGGACTCCCGTGGGTACCACCGATTCTCTGAAAGCGCTCTCGGACAGGGTTGTCACCATCGATCCGGTATCCACAAGACCTATCAATCCCACGCCACCTAATTGGATCTCGACTGTCGGGCGGCTTCCCACTAGGCGCACTACGGGTACGGTTGAGCCTCTGTCAGTTGTGGCACCCACTTCATGGCTCACTGCAATGGGTGAATCTCGTTTGGGGGTCGATTGGCACTGAACCGGCGTGCATCAGAACTGGGATTCTCTGGGGGCGGTCTTGACTGTCCAGCTTCGCGTGACCCAATACCCGGCGGTCCAGTGGTTTCCTTGTTCCGCTGCGCCTTCCACTGGTAGCAATCTCTGCGAAAATGGCCAGGCTTGTCACAAAAGAAGCAGCGTCGCTCCCTTCCGTCCGGGCGCTTTCTCTCTGTGAGCTCTAGGATCAGCTTGTGCTGCTCATTCAGCTGCAACTGTTGTCGCTGCAGGCACTCCATCATAGAGGTCAGTTTACTGGTCTGTGATTCGAGCTCGCTCGGCTGTACCACGTTCACCGTAGCTTGACCAATCTTCCCTTGACCCTTCGATCCGGAAGCTCCGAGGTCATCCTCCGCCCATCTCTCTGCCTCCCTCCTGAGGCTCCTGAATGTGGTACTTGGATGGTCACGGATCCGTCGCTTCAGCTCACGACGGAGAGAGCCATCCCGCACCTTCTCAGCGAAGGTGTCCCGTAAAGCCCTGTCGCGGTTGGGGAGGCAAGTGTCGTCTTGCTGAAGGGCTTTATCCAGAAGCTCCATGAGCGCGTGTGAGAACTGTTGGAGTGTCTCCCGACTCTCTTGCCGTCTGGCGTAAAACGCATCCAGCAGCTGCGCAGCGGTCCGTTTCTCCCCAAAGGCCTCTTCCAGCAGCTTGAAAATGGCCTCCGGGTGAGACCTTTCTTCTGGATCCGCATACCGAACCTCTCGCTTCGCAGCTCCTTCCAGGTGGCACATCATGAAGTCAGCTGCGATCAAATCCTCCAAACCCTGGTCTTCGAGGCTTGCGTGGATCTCGATCTCCCAATCTTCCAGGCGTGCAGGGTCCCCGCTGAACTTAGAAACCTCGTCTGGAATGTACCACAAACTAACTTGAGTGACGGCAAAATGGACAAATGGCTAAAACTGTTGATGCGAGTCTGTAAGCAAAACACGTCTTGCTCGTCGAGCAACTTGAGACTAAGGGCATCTCTCTAGGCGGAAACGGATGTTCACGGGCGGTGCCTCGCCAGATGGCAGCACATAACAAAAAAGAGGATACCAATAGATGGCGACACTTTTAAGCAACATATTATCACAGAGCACCACTAGGTGTCACCTCTGTAAATTTGAAATACCATAAAAACTGACCCTATCACATTTGGATCAAAACAGACGGGGATTAGCAACGTATATAATGCAATGTAACCAAATAACGATCAATAACGCATCATTTACAAGTGTAGCGCTTAGAATGCAGCCTCGAGAAGTAAGATTTAAGAACATACAAATAGGAATTCAGCATATAAGAATAAGAATGTAGGACTTAGACTAAGGCACGGAGAACCTAGCGTTGAACATCTAGGACGTCGCATTTTGGCCTCGATTTCCTTCCATAGACTGCAGTCTACCTGCGTGGGGCCCTCATGTATCCTCTGGGTCTTATCTGTTCCACAGTCTACAACGCGACCCAGCATTTGACCAAAGACTTTACTATGATCATAGTAAGGTCTTTGATTTGACTTAGGGTCTACACAAATTGGAAATATAGGCCAGAGCATGACCTGACCTAATTAGGCAAAACGATTGGTTGCGCTGTATTCGGGGCTGCGATGTGACGTCACGAATAGCTAAGTAACCACGTGGAAGTTGTTGTGTAAGGCAGAAGAGCGCCGTGCCACACGCAGTTCAAGCCCGAGTGAGCGGTGGGTTCGGTGATGTTTGGTTCGTCACAGACTAAAAATCAGGCCTTTTCTGGCGTAATGCCGTCAAGATGTTGTGTCGTGGGGTGTACAGGTCGTGAACTTTGATAGGATTCCACTCGAGCACGAAAAACGAGCAAAATGCACGGATACCGGTTTTGTGAAGAAAAGACGACAACCGACCAGTACGTGGATGTGGCCCGATATGTGGTTCAGAATATAAGAGATGGGCGGGCAAATCACGAAGATAATCTTAAGTCGTTATCGGTTCACGAAGATACTTGAACCGTTATCCCGAATCCCAAAGATTACTGCTTACTACATAGGGAGTACACATAACTTAAACAGGGGCGGATCCAAGTCGACACGTTATAAGCACCCACCCCCACTACCCCCCTGAGTCTAAGCTGTCGTTGGAGCATATACATAGTCTATATTCCGGGTATCAATAATGAAGTTAAACATTGTCCCGTACGTAGCCTACGCCACTCCGGGGGTGGGGGGGGGGGGGCGCCCGTGCGTAGCTGCCCCGAGCATATAGAGAGAGAAAGAAAAGGACGCGATTTTGTGGCCATCAAGAGAGAATATTTGGGTAAAATAGTAACCTTCATAAATAGACACTGACGTACAGTTCTGCAACGTATATAGAGGAAGAGGCCAGCTGATTGAGATATCCGGGCGCAGGAATCACGGGACAGTGCGAGGACAAAAAGGGGAGAAAACAACTGTTCAGTTTCAGATATATTAAGAGAAAATGTTTCTGCTCCGGTGACAGAGAGAAACATGCGAAAAACAAATAATTTCGGCGGGACAAATATGTATATCTGCCCCCTTGTGCCCCCTCCCCACCTCTCCCCAGCCGCCCGCCGAATTATGCACGCTCGGGCCAGGACTCCATTAGAGTCCATGGCGATGCCTTATCAACCCACAGGCTTGAGTCGCAACTTGTACGGGATCGGGGACTTTGTACCCCGATAGCGATAACTTGTGCGCGTAACGAGCATAGATCGCGCTAACCGGATGAGCTACTTCATCTGACACATTTGAGAGGTTTACATTTTTCTGCCCTACGCACGCACGCGCATGCGCGACCTACTTCGGTTCGTTGCCAAACATCGCGGCTCCGAATTCTTACGCTTTCACTCACTCGCCTGGCAGTCCCAATGTTACTTGGGCCAGTTTCGGTAGGGGCGGCGCCGTTCTTGTAGACGTAACATTTCTTTTCTTTCTCTTCCAATGTTTGAGAGGCATCAATTACAATAGCACCTTCAATGACAGTGCAAATAAATGAAGCACGTTCCATCGTTAAATTTATAGATTTTTTTTCGTATAGCAGCCGTACTCTCCCTTTGTCGACAGAATGGGATTAATATGATTGAGAGGATATAAGGGTACTGAGTTGTTTTTTAACTAGAGTGTAATTGGGCCAAGCTCAGAGGGTGTAATATGACCCTGTCGTGAACGACAGTAAACTCAGTGTGTAGCGTGTGATCTTACAAAGTGGGACCTAAGAGGGAGGAGGGGGGAGAGGGGGGGGGGGGTAGTGGGTGAGTGTAGGGGCGGCGGTAGCCCATGAGGGAAGGTTAAGAGAGTCAGAAAGGGAAGGTAATAGTGTCAACAGTCAATTTACATATGGCATGTGCGTCTGTCACAAATGCACCATCAATATAGTTCACTTTCCCCATTGCTACATTTTCATATTACGCCCACAATATATATCAACTGATATATTTCTGCGAAAATGTCCTCTCTTGGCTTCAACTTGATATCACATGCTACGTTCCAGACACAGCCGGTATGTTCCTCTCCCCCAACTGTCGTTCCTCTCCCTCAATTTGTAAAGACGTACTTTCAGAAAATTGGTCCGGAATTACTTGTTGCCTCAGGCGAAGTATCGAGTATACGTCACGTATATGGACTTTCCCACGTCGCCGTTCCACCCGCTACGTGGCGCCACGCTGTCCGCCTTAAACCGCATGGGCGTGTCCAGTGGATATAAAGTCAAGAGCTGCAATTTTGCTCAAATTTCCGTCTCAGATGGGAATATCGAGAGGAAGTGTTGATTTCTGCTCGATACACATAATCGTTCATTAATTTCTGCTAGTTTTGCCCTTTTAACATGAAGAAAACGGGGCGCATGTCTTTGGTAGCTCGGTATATCCCTGCGGTAACCCGAATACGCACATTGCGCATCGGTAAACTGCCCGACACTTCTTTCACCCGGGTATGGGTGCGCGCGCATCCATTCGGTATGCCGATGTGGGCCGTTCAGAACAGCGCGGGACATTCGTGGGAGAAGATGGCGGCTGATTAAAAGTTGATGAGAGTAGGTTGGTTCCAGTGCCCATACGTGCACCGGTGAACGGTGTGAACAGTGTGTGCATTTCATTGGAATAGGCATATCCCTGTCGGCACACTCGGAAGTTACATGTCACGTGTTGCGGGTCCCGGGCGGGATACCGAACCTGGCCCAAAGAAATGCACCCACTGATTTCCGATCTTTCTTACCTTTTTCAAAAGGCAGATTTTGTTTTTTAAGTGATAATGTAAATATGTTGTTATTAGGAGCACCATCGCGCCTTTGAAAGTAGTTTACTGCATTGCCATCAAAAGTATTTGGGTTGTTTTCTTCAAAATACGTACTTTTTTGGCATTTGCTTAACCATGCTTAATGTCAAAATGCCGTGATTTTAATCAATGTTCTGACAAAATATTTTCTCAATAATATAACTTTGTGCCATTCCATCAGGTATGAAGATGTATCATATCGCTGCAGTCATATCTGTTTGAGTCCTACTATTTGCTTCTATTTTCCTACTTTTGTCCCACTTTGTTCATATTTTCATTAGATCTACTACTTTTTCATAACAGCCTGATTATTTTTACAAAAACAAATACACAAAACCCATCGCCCTGTTCTTCATACAATGTCGCTTTTATTGACACAACGCACGAGTTGACACCAAACATCCAAATATTATGAGGCGTATCATACAAGACAAACGCACCGGGACAAAAAGGCTAAATATTACTGGTGATAACGAAAGTCCATTATCGTAGACCAATGCAAGGGTATAAAACCAAGTAAGGTTACCCGTACTGAGTACATAAATCAAATTAGTTCGTTTTGATTTTAAATCACACCCTTTCCAGGTTTTTACCATCCAGTTACGATCCAATGAACGCCTTCAACATTCAAAATTACCATGTCCTTTTCACTATTTCCAGTTTCGCATCTTTCATTTATGAGCCAGATTCAAACAACTGTCTTTACGAGTTAAGGAAATCCACAACATAATAAAAAAAATATCCATGATAATACAAAAATACCTCAAAGGAGTTCTTCCTTGTTAGAGCAAAACCAGTTTCAATACAGCTGACGTAGGACTCACGCCTACGATTTACTATATAGATCCATTTCATGGGTTCTAACACGGCAGATAGACCAGCCAATGGCAATGATAAACCAATACGTGTTAACCCAGTTAACCCGTTCTATCTCCGTGGAAAGTAAGTTTATGTGTGCGTCAACCGCGGTAGAAAATGTCGAAATCGATTAATCAGATATTGTCTATTGAATCACGGGGCAAAACTGTACAAAACATAACGCATGACGTACACTAAAGTACCTTGAAGTACTTTTAATAAGTCGTTGTTAAAACAAACTGTGTTCAGCTTGTTGCCATGGATACGCGCGGCAACGACAAAAAAAATTCTTATAAAATGTCTATAGCAAAGCAGCACAGATGACGTCATTGATGACGTCACGTACGTGTTGAGTAGGACTTTAGTTCTGGTCTGTCTCGAACATGCCGCAAACCATGTTTGCAGGCACCGCGCGGTCTGAAACACAGAGAAGCGTGCATGGAGATTCGAAATACGTCCGAACATTTCTACGAACAATAAGTATCACCGGTGAATATTTTGCACGCAAGGGCTACACCATGCCAAGGGATCTCCCGGGACGATAATTGGTTTTATATTCATGAGGCTTTAACCACTTTTGGTCATATCGCGTCAATATGAAAAGGATGGGAGAGTGGAGCCATGTCCCCAGGGGTAACTCCCTACTCTCTGCGAAGAAGGACATGGGATCGAACCCAGGAACTACTGATCTGCGGTTAACCACTACACCTAATTGCCGATTTAGTTAAAGTGAACCGCCAGCCTGGCCTCTAACGCTGCTTTACCGATTCATATAATACCCAATTGTCTATCCTCCAAATTACAGAATTTTTCGTCCTGTCTCTAGCTCACAATAAAATTTAGAAGGGACCGCCGGGCACGATTTCGCCGCCTGGGTAGGCAGGCGGCAGCCCTTTTTGGAGGTGTGTCCGCGATTGACCAAACAGGAGGCGATACTCTAATTTATTCAAATCGGAAATTGCGCCTATTGTGTGAGCAAAACAAGAGCGCGTGATCATCGCTAATATAAAGAGCTGCGATTCTAACTCCAATCATGGCATTGTTGTGGAGTCCATCGTCGCAAGACGTATATCAGTTTGTTTGGATGGTACATTTCCATTAAACACTAAGATCATGTTCTCCTGCGCGGCTTGGAACTGCAGCTGTTCATCTGTAAATCGCGGCCCTGATCGCTCTCTCCGCGAGTGATAACATAAGGCGGTGCCACATGAATAGTCACAATACGTGTCACTGCTCCCGGCAAAATGGTGCTCTGCTTGACATTGGTGGGGGCGGGTTGCCTTAATTTTTTTCTCCTTACCAGTCGGCGGAAACGAAGCGTTAACACTCGCCAATTTAACTTTAAGATGTAAACTTTCGGCGCCGATCGCGATTAAATTAGGTTGGACAATCGCTTTAATTTTACAAGGCACTCACCAATCTGTTTTGGATAAGGCAGCTTAAGATCGTCCATTATCTTCTTGAATTCCTCAAGTGGCCTTGTCAGACGTGGATTACCCTTTTTCTCTTCTTCTACCGTTGTAACGGTTTGACCTGTCCAGTACAATATATATCATCTATAAAATCCATTATGTGCCTGCATCAGCATGAAGAGGTCAACACTACTTTAACACAGGTGGCCTTAAATGTATACAAAATTACTAACTTATTTTCGAAGTTAATTACTAACTTATTTTCGAAGCTAATTACTAACTTATTTTCGAAGTTAATTACAATCTTAATATTGCAAAAATAAGTATGCATGGTTAATCGGCTTGGTGATTTAAATTAACGGTAGAGAAGAGCTATGTTTCCAGGATTAAACCCTACTCCCCCTAGCAGTTTTATTCTGCAAAAACACAGATATCTGCACAGGTGGGGGTCGAACCATGCGCCAGCCGCTCGGGCCGGCCTAGCAGAATACACTGCGACCATGGTCCCTCCTTACCGGTGTAGTCGTGTGCCGGATAGAGCAGAGTCTCTGAGGGTAAGCTCAAGATTTGCTCATGGACTGATTTGTAGAGGGTCTCGGAATTACCTGAAATATATGTAACATAATATACTGTTTTATAAATTAATGTTTTTAAGATGTCTACCAAGATTATGATTCAATTTTCTTTGCTCTTCAGCAAGGCAATACAACCGCTTGGTCTGCGCGGTGGGGTGGGCACGATAGGCTGCCTTGTGACCAAGGCGCCACCCCACCCATTTTCACCCTACCCACCTTGCTGGAAGTCTGTTCTGCCACAGCCACGGATGAGGAGCGCGTCGCCAGTGAAGGCCATGGACTTCTCGTGCCATACGTACGTCATGCACCCTGTGGTGGACACAAATCCAGTGAGAAAACGTAGACAGAACAACGCCCGATCCGACAACGGATAAAAACATCAAACACAACAGTCTAGTGACACACAACAGTGACGTTGTTCTCAAGAACATTGTCGGGTGGTACATACTGAAACACAGCTGCATAAAAAACTTTAATATTAAAGAAGGCTGTTAGTGACCATAGCTCATAAAACAAATCCTTTCTTGGATATATAATGTACACTGTTGACATAAAAATCAGTAGAAATATACGCTGGTAAAGCCAACATCGTCTGGTCAGGTAAACTCACATAACATTTGTGGCTCTATGCCAACCGGCACCGAACCTACCTTTACTCCCAGCCTTAAAATGCGTTTTTTCTTAAATTCACTGGGATAAGCCAAGGGCATTATTGCTGATGACTACTGACCTATCACATAGAACTGACCAACGCACGTATTCGCGTCAGCTAGAAAACAACCGGCTAACTGAGTAAAATTAATCTAAAAAGTTACAGATTCCAAGAATGATATACACTAAAAAACATAATAACTGATTACTGAAGGAAATTATTATAAACAATTATTTTTTAGAATAGTTTTATTAATTTGTTTCTCATTTTTTGTCCAAAAAATTATATATAGTATGAAAGAAAAAGGAATTTCTTTGTCACGCAATTACCATGCAGTTTATATACCATGGGTGTGCGTGATGCTAACTCGGTGAATACAGACCGTTCGTATGGCCTGGTGTACTGCGACACTCCACGTGGAAGTTCCCGAATTTGATGACGTCACCGTGTTTGATGTGGACGTCAGCCTTGGCCTCGCTGACCGCTGCGATGACGCTCTTACACGTCGGGATTTTGTTCTTGATCTCGCCCGTGCCGGTCACGTGGTCTGCGTGCACGTGCGTGTTCACTGGAGCGACAAGTCATGGGGCTCACGAAGATCGACTCAAACAACATATACCGGTACTCAAACACCATGCATATATCCTCAACATATATACTCAAACAGCATGCATATATCATTAACATATATACTCAAACAGCATGCATACTCAGACAAAATTTATACTTAAATACAACACATATATTCAAACAACTATATATACGCAGAAAACATATATATTCAAAAAACATATATATACTCAGATAACATATATAAGCTTTTACAAGACATTCTCAGTGAATAAAACTCAGTAAAACATTTTTATGGACCTGTCTCTGGCTAGCAATTTCATACTATTTTATAGTTTATACAATTTTATCATTTACAATTACAACTCACCGGCGAAAAGCAAGTTAAGACCCAGATCATTGACAATGCGTGTGTCCCTATCCGCCAGCTCCAAAACTGGGTCTAAGATGATAGCATCCTTTGTAACAGGGTCAGCCAACAGATATGTGTATGTAAATGTTCTGTTGTCAAACAGCTGTAAAAAAAAAACATATACATTATATATACAAAATATATACAAGATACACATGCATTCAGTATACATATAAAAATGATATGTAATAAGATGCATTTTAGGTTATTCTGCAGCAGTTTTCTAATGTAGTAGTTCTGGGAGATTATTTGCAACTTTCATCAGTAATGTCATCAGTATAATTTGTCATCAGTACTTTAAATCTCTGATGAGTATTGATATACCTACCGACTTTTTAAGATATATTAGGTACAAGCAGTTTTATGAAAAAATAGCTTTTTCAAAGTCCCAAGCAATACCAGTGATACAAAATGTCATGCTCAAGACCTGCTAAAGCTTTGCACATCTTTGTATCAGTGTGTATTGGGAGCTTAAAGTCAAAATTAATAAAAGGTATGTTTTATGTACCGGGTATATCTTGATCATAAAGAGTTAATAACTTTGGCAGCATAGAAATTTGAAAAACATAGTATACTGTATCCTGTATATAGGATCATCCGACCATTCCACCTATATTTTTTGCAGGCAAGTGTTCTGTACAGTACGTCTCTTTCATTAAAGCTGCGCATACAGCAATTATCCACCTATAGATCTACCTATATCATGACTTTCAAAATATGTTTGAAAAACAATACTGGACATATTGTTTGATATTGTATGTACCAGCTCTTAAAGAAATGTTTGCCTTTTTTACCTTTATCTTTGTTATATATAATACAGCAGCAATACCGAACTTTTGATGATGTAGCTACACAACAAAGCCACATATTATCCCACACCATTTTGGCAAAAAAGGACCTAAACATATCTATGATGATATATTTAAAAGTTTATCAGAGGAAACATTGCTGCATGATTAACTTTATTATATCTTACTGATTTTCTAGAACAAAAATTTAAACTGCTGATAATGTATTTTTTTTAAGCAAAATTATAAATTCAAATGTGATTTACAGCAGATTGTTGTACAGATTGTCTGATCTTTATCTTATTAGGTCTTTATATAGCTATTTATTTAGCTACTTAGAGAATCTACATTGGAATGCTCAACCTACATCACGCTTTATAAAATATTTTGGATACATTCATCTATCAACTATGTGAATGTTAACTCTGTATGAAACAGAATTATTCATATCTTAAATGGGCCAAAAATAGCAGCAGGATGGCTAAATTTTTAATGACATATAGGCCCATAGTAGATAATTAAAAGAGTTTGGCCAAAAAAATATGCCAAGCTAAGTAAGAGATCTAACATACCTGGTTATGTATTGCATATATGCAGTAAGTAAATTTGTATTACACTGCATGAGGAATGAAAATACTTGGTATTACCATTTAAAACATTTAGAAAGTTTCTTGAGAAAAAGATTGCTGTAGCGCTCCATCAAACTGTAGCAGCCCTTCATTTCCATAATCCCCCCTAGGCTGCAAGGCCGCAAGGGTGGATCGATACTGAAAATGTAGGGCTGCTACATTGGCTGCGGCTGCTACAGCTTCATGTTGGGGCAATAAAATTGCCTAACGCCCCGCTCACTTCCACTATTGTTATATTATACTACAGCATATGTAGTCAAAATATTTCATAAGCTCATATACTCTATATATATTTGCATTTATGCAATAAAGTTTTAAATACATCATGTTGATCTCACTAGTATTTAAAATAAGTTAACTTTCTGAGGTTCATATATATAGATCTATAGATGTAAGTCTATAATGTGCATAAAGCTGTAATAAATATATAACATTCTGGAGTTAGGATTGATAGGAACAATTAAATTAATAAAGATGATTAAACATTTTCTGCTTGCAAATTCTATACCTTTAATCTAATTTAGGATACATCTACTGTTGTGGTGTTTAGAACTTCAGTTGGGTAGGCATAGCACATAGGCTTCGGTCAAGTTTCGCCAGTGTGCAGGCTAGGCCCCTAAACTAAAAAACGTGCAAATGCATGCCTCACCGTTCTCCTGGCTAAATATAAATCAGTGTGATAACTCTGGCCAGGCATGCCGGCACTTGCGCCAATGTGATTAAGCTTAACATACCTGTCGGAAAACGTAGTCCTGGCCTGGCATGGCTGAAATGAATCTCTGTCCTTGGCCACTACGCCTAGCACTGTCTAACAAAGGGTGTGGTGACCTGTGCGAAGAGAAACGCCGTTTTAGAGTGCTGTCAAGGCAACACGATGTCACCCTCGGGGTTGTTTGTGTCAGCTGATGGGTCACTGCCCGGGCGCCTACCCTCAGTAATGCGGTAGCAAGCGCTGTCATCGCGTCAAACTGTCAAAACAAAAGAGGTCACGGCGTCTTGTGTCCGTTTCAGATGCGTTGTCTTTCTCCTAATCAGAGGCGATGACTGTACAAGATTACAGGACTTCGATGCTATTTAAGAGCGCATCCAATAAGACCATAAGACTTATATCGCTCTTGCATAACGGCGTTTCACCCCCAAGTTCATAGCGAACACGTTCGTCAGAAGACGTGGTCTGTTTACCCCTGTTGCGCATGCGTTGTAGGCCAGTTAAGTGGTCCAAGGCGCACGAGCGCACCCAGGGTGGAGATGGGCTTACTGTTAGAAAATTAGGTGGCTGGGTGAATGGGTGACTGGGTCACATCACGTTTATTGGACCACAGACACAACGTTGTCACGTCCGCCATTAACCCGTTGGCAGTGTCGATAACACCTGCCAATTTCAGTAAGCTTGTCAGCAGGCACAGGCGCTGTAAATCAACTGACACCGGCCGGGGGAGGGGGGTCCGCACCGTCTTAAGTTTTCGTTCTATGTTTGCGGTGCGGACTGCCCCCCCACCCCAGTTGATTCGAGGCACTTGGGCTGGACAGTGCTGGATTTGGATCTCGCAAGGGACGCAGCAACCTGGGAAATTTAAACCATATATATTCCCTATATAAGTTACACCATTTTAATTAATGCATGTAGCATACTGATGCACAGAATGAATATGAAACTGCCATCAATTTTTTTATGTTTCTCATTGCAAAACCTGTATGACAGCTGGATCTAGTATCTCGAAACTGACAATCACTGCTGTCTATATGGCCATTAGTTATGGAAATGGTCAACGATACGCATATTTCTTTATGCTGTAACGCTCGATTATGTGAGGCGATTGACACAAAGTTCAGCCGTACAACCTGGAAACGCCCACTCGAACAGCGGGTACCAAAGTCGGTCAAGTGTCGTCCTTGCATCTAACTCACCGCCGATCACCCTGCGATCATTGTGCTTATATAGATCTAGTGACGTATATGTATCCAGGCTCCGGTTAACGCTATAGCAGATGAAGGGTTTGGGCAAGCTCCCCGCTCGGTGGCGCTATGCAAGCTCCGCTCTTACATATAATGGAGCCCTAGCGGTGTGAGTCGAAGGCAGAGAGTGGGGTTTATGTAGATATAGAGGGGCGAATCCAGGGGAGGGGAGGTCTAGGGGGTCCTCCTCATGATTTTTGATAAAGAATGAATGTTTTTAATGCAAAATTATGGCCATGTGAGGCCTGGACCCTCCACCCCCCCCCCCCCCCCCCCCTCCTTGAGGAAAAACGCTATCTGAGACGTCGTGGCCCCGACCCACCCCCCGGTCGCAAGTTTCAGAGGACCTCTCCCCTTTCATATTCCTGGATCCGCCCCTGAGATATATTCATGCAAATTTACGTTTTTGAGGAAGCAGCTAACTTGTAGGTGTCCGATGTGTTGAATTCATAGTATCTGGAATAGTGTTTTAACCTACCATAATATATTATGTGAGGTACTATACGATCTCTGCGGCACTGTTGGGTTACAGAGTTTTTAACAACAGAAATATCATGACTGCCCCTCTCATGCAGACAGCGCACCAGCTCCAGCGGGAACCTACATTTACATCACGAAACGTCGAATGATGGCCGCTGATTTTTCTATGCTTTAACGCGTCATATGGGATTTATATGGGATAATGGTAAATCGTTCTAACAGTGCTCCCGGATAAACTTAACGAGTGTTCTATTTTGATGAAGCAATATATTGGGATTTTTATCTTGAAAGTCCCTTTGGAAATAGGTGCTGGACTTATAGTTATGCTTACACAAAACCGGAGAAATGTGTGTGTAAACAGTGGGGCGAGGTGGGGGATTTGCTGACACATCTGACTTACCTGCCGTAACGTAAATTTTCCTTCTAAAACACGACACACCATTGGGTCCTTGATGTCAGTTAGTTACCATGGAGATTATTGTGACTCAACCATTGTGACGTTACTGATTTCGCAATATAGTTTATCTGCCATCCAGAAGCGTATATATACTGCATGCGATTTTGATAGTTTGAACGATATTTTAGATAGGGGCAAAGAATTTAAGTTCTTTGATAGGGGTAAACCTTGACCTGTAAATGGAAACATAATCTTGAGGAATTGTGGCCCCGACTGTTTCCCCAGTCATATTATGTAATAGATAAGATATGAGTTTCACTTCGAGGCGTAGCCATTACTATAGTTCTGGGATGATCTCCCGCTCATGGTCCGCAGGTCCTTGCCGGCAAAACACGACCGACTCCGAGGAAAGAATAGAAATATGCATTAATTTTTTGGTCGTCCTCATTTACTGTTTACAAACACTTGACCGCCTTCCTGGAGTGGCGTAGCTTCTTACCTTTTACCAGCGCAGACACGTGCGTCTCAAGTTTTACCGAGATACGCGGCAGAATGCACGTCATCCACGGGGGAAGGAGGGGAGGGGGGGGGGGGGAGTTAGGAGTTTTTTTTCAGCAAGAAAGCTATAGAAAAATTGAAAAATAAGTTCCACCCTGTGCAGGGGCGCTGCGAAAGTCCCAGAGGTGATGGACATGCTTAGTTTCCCCCTGAACAGGTCTGGGTTGGATTAGCCCCGAAAGACCTCAGGAACTTGCAAGCCATTACTGGCGAGCGAGTCCCTGAGGTCTTTCGGGGCTAGGGTTGGATGTGCTTTTCAGGTTGCCTCGGTGATAAAACGAATGATCGTTTTAGGCCTTTTTTGTGCACACGACGGTAAAAGTAGGCCAAGTCACATCCGCGGACAACGATTGATTTGGATCAAATATACCAGAGGTTAGATCGGCCAGACCAGCTTGCAACCCATGGCCCTATATTGATCTGCAGTCGAGCGTTCTAAGGGTGGGGGCTGGGGGGGGGGGGGGGGGTCAAAGAGGATTGCCACTCCAATAGGCTGTTCATTTCACCGTGAACTGGGAATGACGACAATAATTTTATTTGTGAACTGGAAATGGGGTAATAGCTGATCGTCGTCATCAAGAATTTTGATTAATCGTGAACTGAGAATTTTAATTAACCATGAATTGTGAAGTCTCAGATTCATATCATGTATCCGCCCCTTCCATTGTATGCCGGGAGTTCTCCATTTAATGAATTCATCGTGAGCTGGGAATAAAGAAATTCATTCTTCGTGATTTGGAAAAAATCTCCCCGCCCCCCCCCCCCCCCGTAATTAGAGGGAGAGGATAAGCTTATATTAACCGATCTTCGTGATTAAGGATTTTAATCAAGGTGAACTGATAACGTTAATCGTAAATTAAACAATTTAGAAAGTATATTTTCGTGGAGGCTTGTTTTGGCATTTTGCATCGTGGCCCGCGCATGTCGTCGCATGCCACTTATACCAGTAGGACAACGTCTGACGCAGGGGCGGATACAGTGGGTGGATGTAAGCTAAGGGGATTCAGGGGGCCCAGCCCCCAGCCCCCCCCCCCCACCTCCTTCACTTCTCTTCTTCCGCTACTAAATTTTTCGCGAACCGAAAATTCGCCTTTCAATTCCTCGTAAACTGGGAAATTAAAATGCTTCGAGATATCTGGGACCCCCACCCTAAGAAGTTTTATCCCCCGTATGTTTCATCTATTCAGGGGAGGTTTATTGGCCAAGTTTAACCCATTTTCGGTCTCGCTTCGCCATCCTCTGAGCGACACAAACAGCCTCAGGGGCGGATTTAGGAATTTGGAAGAGGGTGGGGGTGGGTGAAAATGACTGCAGGTGGTCTACACTACCCCGCAGATGGCCTGGATTTTGCGGGGAAACCGGCATTCTTCCTCATGGACACAATTTCTTTCAGTCCCTATGACATCCTCTTGCTTGAGTGCATGGGTGGCTTTAATTTAGTGCCCCCCCCCCCCCCCCCTATGACATCGTGCAGCTCGGGTATACCTACGCGTGGGAGAAGGGATTTGTAACGTGTAAGCTTAGGGAGCATTTTCACAGGCTGAATATATAGCCGTGAGCGAGCCTCCCCTTAGCTTAGCATAGGTGAAGCAATCTCTGTCCGTGAAGTGGGGCGTGTGTGTGTGGTGGGGCAGATTGTCATGGGAGGAATATAGGCCTATACCACCGATGATCTCTGGATCGATCTGTTACTGGCTAGACGTGCAGTAGTCAAAGTAGTATATATAAAGAACACCTCGTTTTTCGATTCGCATTTTACATATAATTAACACCTCGTTCCAGATTCATGTCTCACATATAATTATCACCTCGTTCCAGATTCATGTCTCACATATAATTATCACCTCGTTACCAGATTCATGTCTTACATATAATGATCACCTCGTTACCAGTTTTATGTCTAATATAATGAACACCTCGTTACCAGATTCATGTCTAAAATAATGAACACCTCGTTACCAGATTCATGTCTTACATATAATTATCACCTCGTTACCAGATTCATGTCTAATATAATGATCACCTCGTTACCAGATTCATGTCTTACATATAATGATCACCTCGTTACCACATTCATGTCTTACATATAATGATCACCTCGTTACCAGATTCATGTCTTACATATAATTATCACCTCGTTACCATTTTCATGTCTTACATATAATGATCACCTCGTTACCAGATGCATGTCTAATATATTGATCACCTCGTTACCAGATTCATGTCTTACATATAATTATCACCTTATTACCAGATTCATGTCTTACATATAATGAACACCTCGTTACCAGATTCATGTCTAATATATTGATCACCTCGTTACCAGATTCATGGCTTACATATAATTATCACCTCGTTACTAGATTCATGTCTTACATATAATGATCACCTCGTTACCAGATTCATGTCTAATATATTGATCACCTCGTTACCAGATTCATGTCTTACATATAATGATCACCTCGTTACCAGATTCGTGTCTTACATATAATGAACACCTCGTTACCAGATTCATGTCTTACATATAATGAACACCTCGTTAACAGATTCGTGTCTTACATATAATGAACACCTCGTTACCATTCATGTCTTACATATAATGATCACCTCGTTACCAGAGTCATGTCTAATATATTGAACACCTTACCAGATTCATATCTTACATATAATGAACACCTCGTTACCAGATTCGTGTCTTACATATAATGAACACCTCGTTACCAGATTCATGTCTTACATATAATGAACACCTCGTTAACAGATTCGTGTCTTACATATAATGAACACCTCGTTACCATTCATGTCTTACATATAATGATCACCTCGTTACCAGAGTCATGTCTAATATATTGAACACCTTACCAGATTCATATCTTACATATAATGAACACCTTACCAGATTCATGTCTTACATATAATGAACACCTTACCAGATTCATACCTTACGTATAATGAACACCTCGTTACCAGATTCGTGTCTTACATATAATGAACACCTCGTTACCAGATTCATGTCTTACATATAATGATCACCTCGTTACCGCATTCATGTCTTACATATAATGGACACCTTACCAGATTCATGTCTTACATATAATGAACACCTCGTTACCAGATTCGTGTCTTACATATAATGAACACCTCGTTCCCAGATTCATGTCTCATATATAATGAATATATAGTTACAAGATTCATGCATTCTACGTAATTACCAAACGTATAAACGATTCGTATTTGTCCTGCAAATAAGGACCACTTGTTTAGCAATTCCAGCAATGATGTTTCGTCTTGTTTTCAGTTTCCGTTACCAGAAACTTAGCAGATTCTGTTGATTGATTGGTTGAGTCACCTGAAGGACACATGCTTCATGGTCTGCTGGGGAGCCATTCAGATCTCAGGTTACCAATCTTATTCATGTAGTGTATCAAAAATACTGCCCACGCCATCTGCCAGGAGAAAACTGCTGCAATAAGAAGACGGTGAAATTTTAATAGAAAAAACTGCCATGACATGCATGTGGGGTTTACGATTTGAATTAAACTGACTTTGAACGCATAGAGCTCTGTGAGCGAGAACCTAATCTTATTCAATCAAGCTGAAACATTATGCAATTTCTCTTCAGCAAGAAAGCTATAGGAAAATTGAAAAATAAGTTCCACCCTTTGCACCCGTTCCCGCTCCCCACACGCCCCGCCCCCCCCCGCCCCCCACCCAGATCCATTCATTCCTTGTATGAATACGTACGATTTGTCCTCTACCATGTGTGGAGCAACAATCCGTTTTTTCAACACTATTTATTTTTATATATCCAGTTTCGTCACGAAAAACATAGTTCGAAGCGTTGTCGTCCAAGACCTCCCTGAGAGCCTCACGGCACGTGGATCGATGGTTCGAACCCTGCTGTGGCCATGTCTGTGTGGTCGCAGGACAAAGATCCCGTGTCACTCTTCGCCAAGAGTAGGGGGTTACCCCCGGGGACATGGCTCCACTCTCCCTTTATTCTCCCATTGACGCGATATGACCCAAAGTGGCACTATATTGCATATATACAACCAACCAACCGTGAGTTCTGCAGGCCGGGGCGGCGCTGGCGCGGCAATCCGTGGCCTCCCCGATGAGGCGGTTACAGTCAGTCTCCGACCACGGTACTTCGTAGAAGATGGCGGCTTGGTTGTGGGGGTAGGCGGCTGCCTCCGTGCCACAGGATGACTGGACGTGCTCGCAAACACAAGTGATGTATCGATCTATAGCGCTGATAGCAAAACGAAGAGAAAAAAGTAAATGTTAATTATTACTTGTGACTAGATGTAATCCAATGCTAAGCATTTACTTTGAGCTGATCGAATAGGTGATAAATTATATTTTAGCCGTGTTTAGTGAATCGAGAGATCTCACGGAAAATGATAACCTCATTTACTCACATCCTTTTCTCCCCCCTTCACCTCCTCACTCACCTCGCCTCACCCCGTCACCTGGCTCCTCCTTTCCTCACCTCACATAACCCCCTCACCGCATCCTCACCTAACCACTCACCCTTTCGCCTCCTTCTCTCCTCACCTCACCCACTCACCTCTTCATCTCCTCCTCTCCTCACATCACCAACTCACTCCTTTACCCCCTCCTCTCCTCACCTTGCCCACTCCCCAGTTCAACACCTCGTTTCCTCACCTTACCCACCCCACCCCACCCCCATTCACTCCCCCCCCCCCATCTCCTCACCTTAACCACTCCCACATTCAACTCCCCATCTCCTCACCTCCTCACCTGCATTGAGTGCTCTGGCCACCTGAGAGCCTAACAGCGCGTGGATCGGTGGTTCGAGCCCCGCTGTGGCCATGTCTGTGTGGCCGCAGGATAGAGATCCCATGTCTTTCTTCGTAAAGAGTAGGGGGTTATCCCCGGGGACATGGCTCCACTCTCCCTTCCTTTTTTCCATTGACGCGATATGACCAAAAGTGGTTAAAGCGTCCTGAATAACCAACCAACCTCGTGCACCTCCTCACCTGCAAGTATCCTTGTAAGCTTGGTCGGCACTGGCGTAATAATGACCCTTGATTGTGGCATGGACGATGTCGATTTCTCGCTTGTATGCTGTCACGCAATCGGCTTCCCCACTCTTAACATCGATTCTGTTCAGACAATGCTTATGGGCAAAATACACTGAAACCAAAATAGTACCACGCAATCTGTAACCAAATCAATGCAAATACGCTTTCTCAAATTTCCTATTAAACGGCGTCAATTTATAGGTTGTCCAAGACAAGTCCTTAGCGCATAAATATAGAGACATATATGGTGTATGTATAAGGTAATTTATGGCTTTCTTGCGTACTACGTCGTTATAATTTGGACAGGAGTTATTTCCATGTGGTGCCGCTAAGCGTGACACTTGAAGCGTGCATGTACCCCCCAAATTCTATTAAATGTATGGTAGGGCATACCATATAAGATTATTTTATGCTCCTTCAGAGGTGAATTCATCTAATTTATTACATAGTGATGAATACATAGATCTTCGTTTTTATTATGAAAGGCTCCGCGGCCGCATGACAGACTGACGTACGCGACTGGCATAGTAAATGTGGAGGGTAATTTGAATGACAGGTGGAAGTCAAAAAATAAAAATCATGACGTCACAACCGGAAAATCATGACGTCACTACCGGGAATCGAACCATCGGTATCACGCAGTGTGCATGTATAACCAGGGGTCGAAAGAAGGTGGTTCAATTTTTAGTATGTTTGAAAGACATACATGACCGGCGGGGGACACTGGAAATTATTGCGATCGGTGTTGGGGGGGGGGGGGGGGAGGCTGTATCTGCCACTAGACAGTCTTTGGCATCCGCTAGCTTGAGGGAAGGGCGGATGTAACCTCCTAATCCCTCCCCCACCCCCTTTGTATCATTCCCTGCTAACAATCGACACCGAAGATGATTCGTCCAGAGCGGTTATCTTTGTACAACGTCGCTACCCAATTCCAACGCCTGATAGCGGACGGACCATTTCATTACCGAATGGTAATGGTGAAATGGTCACCAAATGGTCACCTTCTGCTCTCCTCGCCTCACCCAGGTGAACACCAGGCGATGAGGTTGGTTGTATATTCAGGACGCTCCAACAATCTTAGACAGGGTGATGAGAGGGGGGCGTATAGTTTTTTACTTAAAATGTTAAATTGATTTCGTGTCCTTTTACATGGAAGGAAGATTTTTGCTTTGTGATAGGAGAGTAAGATAAGGTATATGTTTTTTGAAGGACGAGATTTTTTTCTCGACCAAACTTCAGGGTCATATTATGTTTGCGAAGCTCAAGGTGAAATTCATTCCATTGAAAAAAACATTGCCCCCCCCCCCCCTCCCCTACCCTGTGAGTATAAAATGGTGTGTCCCGAATATGATTACAATATCAGTGATTGCAGTCGGGCAACTCACGACGTTGGGCTTCACTGCTGCAGACGTAACGTAAGACGTTCAGCTGGGCCGTGAGTCCCGCGTCCACTGCAGTCCTGCATTCACTGGGGGTTTCTACACAATCCCCCAGCGTAGACACGGCCCTGTATAGGAAAGAAAGCCATAATTTAATATTCATCTCTTTCCGCTTGATTATAATTATCATCATGACCACAGGGTTAATTGTAACTTTCTATCAGCATAATTAGCATCATGATCACAGGCTTAATTGTAACTTTCCATCAGCTGTCAAGCAAGAAACGATTCAGCGAGGGGTGGGCGTGGGGGCTGGGAGGCATTGGAGAAAGGAAAGCCCCCCCCCCTACCCACGCCACTCTGGAACATCCGGAGACCAGCTCATTCTTTCGGAATCTAATTGAAACAATTTCTTGACGAAAATTCGTATAATTACTAGGCCAATAATTGGGTCCACATATCCCTTGTAAGCTATCGTTTATTTGTATCTTGGGCACAATTACGCCTATAATATTGTGAGCCATCAATATGAAATGGTCACCGCCCCGCCCACCCACCCCTGGGGGGATGGTGGCTGTGATGGGCATGGGGATGGGATGATCCATTTTAAAACGACAGGTCGTAAGGACATGCACTTACGCACAGAATGTATCCATGTGCTCCAGGGTCCCGATGAGTTAAATATGTCCATCAATAAACCACATACAGTTTGTAAGGACACTTACGTACAGAACGTTTCCATGTCCTCCAGGGTCTCGATGAGTGGAATGTGGCCATTTTCTATCCCAACGGCATTTGCGAACTCCGAGAAACATGGAGCAGCGTCAAAGCACTCTGTGTTCACCACGTCCAATGCGCCAGCTTAACAAGAAAACACAATATTCGAATAGTGCGCGGCCTACTTCGCTGTTAAAGTAGGTTGTCTACAGCTATTTAAACGCCAAAATCTTGTCAGGATCTAAATGTGTAACATTTTTTTATGGCCTTATTAGCTCAATAATAATTAAAGATTAATTTATTCTTGTCATTAAAAGGCAACGTCTGTGATCTGCAGATCATCCCTAACCCCACAGAATAAAATCAGTAGACTACACCCAGATCTGTGACGCAGTACACACACATCTGTGACGCAGCACACACACATTTGAGACACAGTACACACATTTGTGACGCAGTACACACACATATGTAACGCAGTACACACATTATTACACGCTCGTACGTGCGTGTGGCTGGCTACGCCCCTGATATTAATGCTAACATTTGATATGTTATATTCATATACATATATGCATATGTTATATTTTTGTTAAAGCTGCTTCCCAGTAAACATGACATCACCGGGCCAGTGCTGGCTGACAATGGCCTGGAGGCGGGGCGGCAACGCCAGTGTCAGCCTGCGCTGCCGACGTCGGGCCAGCGTCGGACCAGTCACGTGTCGACAATCGCTCATGTGCTGGGCTCATGTCGGGCAAGTGACGGCAAGCGCGTGCACGTGAAGTAGAATATCACTAGCACACAAATTGGCGCAGTAGCGGTTTACGGAACGTTTGGCTAATCTTCAGATAAAAAGTGCCTCAAGATGAACGTTTGACATCCTCGAAATATCAAATATCATTAGTTTTAATCGATCTGAGGGATATATGAAAATTTTCGTCTGATAATGCGCCGCTGCCGACACTTTTTGAATTTCGTTTGGGGTTGAAGTAAATCTGACACTTCGTTGCGCTTTACTTTAGATGCCATCTTGTTACTTTTTACTCGGAATGTGACAGTTCGGTGTGTTTCTCTTTTATTAATTTGCAAACAGACTGTCACTGACATTTCTGTGACTCCAATTGCTTATTGTAATGGCGTAATCTGATCGCGTTCTTCACTTTACAATCATATTATCAATGGTATTGGGACTTTGAATCGAATTGTCACACAGCCGGAATTAAAAAGTGACAGACATGGACGCTCACCGTGAGACAGACGGGCAGCCAGAGGCTCAGTTTCTGACTATGGTCCCTAATCCTTTATGGACATTACGTAGGCTACTTCATTTAGGCTGCAGCAAGGAAGCAGTACGTTGACCAGAAGCCTGTGAAATACCTATGAAATACCTGGGAAAAATACAGCGCGCAACAGGTCTTCTCGTCACCTTTTTCACATACTGACAGTCTATCTCACAGTACATAACTGATGCTCAGATCGTTGAACTGCCATTAAATTGCTGAAAAAATGCGGGTGGGTTCAAGCTAGACGGCGCTGGGCGTGTGACGATCCATGGTAGAGGACGGCATCGGGCAAGTGCCGGCAAGCGTCAGTTTTGCTCTGGCCAGCCAGCATCGGGCCAGTGTTGCGCCAATTTGCACGCCGGTATCTGGGCCAGTGCTGGATGCCATCACAGGACCGGCGTCGGGGGCACCGGCCATTCGGCACTGGCCCGGTGGTGTCGTCTTTAACTGGGTTGTACACCGTCAATTCATTACAGTATGTAAAGTCTATGGCACCCCACCCCACCTGTTTTTTTTAACGAGGAACCCCTTTTTCAACGTAATCTATACGCAATCCCCATGGGGTGGGGGGGGGGGGCATTATGATGCAAATCTGGTGGGGGGGGGGGGGCGGCGGGGTTCCCCGGGTGCCTTGATGCCTGAGAGCGGATATTTGTGATGAAAATGATACCCCTATAGAGTGGCTATTTCAAATAAATCTTGAGACCGGGGGTGGGGGGGAGGGGGGCTCTGAATATGTGCTTTCATAGAGCAGGTTGCCGCGAAAATATACCCCTTCCGACCGGAAATAGGGGGGGGGGGGGCTTTTCCGCCCTTTACCGCCCCCCCCCCCCCCACAAACCCAGCAATGTATTCAGTACCCCGCATCCCCGCCGGGACGTAATCTTTACATAGCGGTATACATGTTTTCAATGAACATTCACGGCAGACGATGTGTTAAGGACGTACGCATCTCCGAAAGATTCTGGAAATCATAATGTAGACGGTATTGCTGGAGATTTAATTTAAATCATCGCAGGTTCCAAGATCTATAATTATAACGTTACCTTTGCATGCACTTATATATATATATATGCTCTACTTGGCCCTGTTACCAGATTACGAAGCCTGCCTAGCTCAGTCGGTAAGCAGGCTTTAGAAGCTGCAGATCAACAGGTCGTAGGTTCGAACCATGGCGCCTGCATCTGCGGCAAGTTTTATCCCTGCATCTGGGGCAAGATTCATCCCTGTATCTGGGGCAAGTTTCATCCCTGCATCTGGGGCAAGTTTCATCCCTGCATCTGGGACAAGTTTCATCCCTACATCTGGGGCAACTTTCATCCCTGCACCTGGGGCAAGTTTCATCCCTGCATCTGGGGCTAGTTCATCCCTGCATCTGGGGCAAGTTTCATCCCTACATCTGGGGCAAGTTTCATCCCTGCATCTGGGGCTAGTTTTATTCCTGCATCTGGGGCAAGTTTCATCCCTGCATCTGGGGTAAGTTTCATCCCTGCATCTGGGGCAACTTTCATCCCTGCATCTGGGGCAAGTTTCATCTCTGCGTCTGGGGCAAGTTTCATCCCTGCATCTGGGGCAAGTTTCATCCCTGCATCTGGGGCAAGTTTCATCCCTACATCTGGGGCAAGCTTCATCCATGCATCTGGGGCAAGTTTCATCCCTGCATCTGCGGCAAGTTTCATCCCTGCATCTGCGGCAAGTTTCATCCCTGCATCTGGAGCAAGTTTCATCCCTGCATCTGGGGCAAGTTTCATCCCTGCATCTGGGGCAAGTTTCATCCCTGCATCTGGTAAAAAGTTTCATCCCTACATCTGGGGGAAGTTTCATCCCTACATCTGGGGCTAGTTTTATCCCTACATCTGGGGCAAGCTTTATCCCTACATCTGGGGCAAGTTTCATCCCTACATCTGGGGCAAGTTTCATCCCTACATCTGGGGCAAGCTTCATCCCTGCATCTGGGGCAAGTTTCATCCCTGCATCTGGGGCAAGTTTCATCCCTACATCTGGGGCAAGTTTCATCCCTACATCTGGGGCAAGTTTCATCTCTGCATCTGGGACAAGTTTCATCCCTACATCTGGGGCAAGTTTCATCTCTGCATCTGGGACAAGTTTCATCCCTACATCTGGGGCAAGTTTCATTCCTGCATCTGGGGCAAGTTTCATCTCTGCATCTGGGGCAAGTTTCATCCCTGCATCTGGGGCAAGTTTCATCCCTGCATCTGGGGTAAGTTTCATCCCTGCATCTGGGGCAAGTTCATCCCTGCATCTGGGGCAAGTTTCATCTCTGCGTCTGGGGCAAGTTTCATCCCTGCATCTGGGGCAAGTTTCATCCCTGCATCTGGGGCATATTTCATCCCTACATCTGGGGCAAGCTTTATCCATGCATCTGGGGCAAGTTTCATCCCTGCATCTGCGGCAAGTTTCATCCCTGCATCTGCGGCAAGTTTCATCCCTGCATCTGGAGCAAGTTTCATCCCTGCGTCTGGGGCAAGTTTCATCCCTGCATCTGGGGCAAGTTTCCTCCCTGCATCTGGGGCAAGTTTCATCCCTACATCTGGGGCAAGCTTTATCCCTACATCTGGGGCAAGTTTCATCCCTACATCTGGGGCAAGTTTCATCCCTACATCTGGGGCAAGCTTCATCCCTGCACCTGGGGCAAGTTTCATCCCTGCATCTGGGGCAAGTTTCATCCCTACATCTGGGGCAAGTTTCATCCCTACATCTGGGGCAAGTTTCATCTCTGCATCTGGGACAAGTTTCATCCCTACATCTGGGGCAAGTTTCATCTCTGCATCTGGGACAAGTTTCATCCCTACATCTGGGGCAAGTTTCATCCCTGCATCTGGGGCAAGTTTCATCTCTGCATCTGGGGCAAGTTTCATCCCTGCATCTGGGGCAAGTTTCATCCCTGCATCTGGAGCAAGTTTCATCCCTACATCTGGGGCAAGTTTCATCCCTGCATCTGGGGCAAGTTTCATCCCTGCATCTGCGGCAAGTTTCATCCCTGCATCTGGGGCAAGTTTCATCCCTGCATCTGCGGCAAGTTTCATCCCTATGAAAAAGGGGCTTAAAGAATGCCAACATTTCACAACTGCTTTCTTGACCCACATTACATCATCTTCTCCATTCGCCCCAACACTTGTGGCTTGGTTACCTAGGACAACTGCATTGTGCAAGGCTATCTGATAAAGCTACCGCTTCATCTGATCTAGCTGATGATAATATTAATCCTTATATTGAGTCTTATTACATTCCCCACTTACCCAGAAATGCTCCAGCAGCAAGGAGTAAGGCGCCGGGACACATAACCACGCTATGGGAAGGTTGTTATTATGGTCGCAAACTGTTGCTTTGGGTCCCGCGTCGTTCACCGCGGTGTGGAGTCTGGGGACCTACATCCGCTGTGTGTATTATAGTACACCTTCCACACGCCACATATTGTCACCTGAGGGTCATACGTGTAGTTATTGCGACGAAAACCAGATACCGTGACCAGGACACCACCGAGCGCTAGTCAGATGTACATGGGCGTTATATTATGGCGTACGGGTACGTGCTGTCTGCCCGGTCAGTGACTCACTCGGCTACGGGGTAGGGAGGGGGCGGCGGCGTAGGGAGGGGAAATGAGAGAGGGGGAGGGGGTAGAGAGGGGGAGGGGTAGATGGAGGGGGTACAGAGGGGGAGCGGGGTAGAGAGGGGGGTGAGGGGGAGAGGGAGGGAGGGGGGAAGGGGGCTTCCTGGTAATTGTTGTGGACTACTCACTTCCAAAGAATACAACGAGGTGATCGGGGGGGGGGGGGGGCTTCCTGGTAAAGTTCTGGCTCTGTTGTCGACTACTTATTTCCGATGAATACAGGCAAACGCTCTCTATATAGAGAGTTGCCTTGTAGTTAGAATGGACGCGGGAGGGAGATGGCGAAGGGCGACCAAGTCTCTTCTTCGCGAAGAGACAACTGTAAGCTGCCACGTATCAATTGCGAGAAACAAATCAATAAAATAACATAATATTTTAATTTCTGGTATTTTGCACAGTCACATAATATAAATAAAACCACATTTACAAGTAATGTGCAATATACACAGATAGCTATTTGGGCAATGGAAGGATGAGAGATATATAAAACAAAGACTAAAATCCTTCATTACAACTCTGTGTCACAAATAAAATATGATCTCTGGGAAAAAAAAATCCTTTTTTTTTCACGTTGCCGCTTCATCTTTAACAATCATTAGAATGAAATAATTACTCTAGTGCCACTTTTTCACAGTAATGTATATAACATAAATCTTAGTGGCAAGAATACAAAGTCCATATCAGGGAGTATTCCGGTATGTATTCTGGGTAATATATTGATGTGACAACAAATTATTCAGACAATTGAAGTTTAAATCTGGAGGTGGTCATTTTTCTTTCTCTGAATTCCGTCGTTATTAATAACATTTGAAAATAATTGATGGTCATCATATAGATTCTGGCATGGCACTTTCATAACATTTACACACGCCAGGCCAACCCCTTGGACAATTTAGGTTTATCTCCGCAGATATCATGAAACAATATCCCCAAATCATATGTTCAAAATAAATCCCAGAAAGTTTTTGTGCAAGCCAGATCACCGACGATGGGGCATAAGGCCAGTCCGCCGTCCAACAGTGTGCCATCCTAGTTTCCAACTACACTCTTACAATACGATGCTGGGCAGTTTTCAGTGCATCATAAGGCTTCATTTTTGTATTACTGGTAAATAAATTGAGCCAGTGTTTCGGGCAATTCTTGTGGGGGGGGGGGGGGGGGGCAACACAACTACTTCCGGGGATAATTACACAGGTACTAGACTCAGGATAGAAGTACAGTACGGAGCGCAGGTCCGAAATCACTGGTTGTAGGCTGACAGCATGTCCGCAATCACTGATTATACGCTGACAGCCTGTACGCAAACACTGATTGTACGCTGACAGCATGTCCGTTGACAGCATGTCCGCAATCACTGGTTGTATGCTGACAGCATGTCCGCAAGCCCTGATTGTACGCTGACAGCATGTCCGCAATCACTGATTGTACGCTGACAGCATGTCTGCAATCACTGGTTGTACGCTGACAGCTGTACGCAAACACTGATTGTACGCTGACAGCATGTCCGCAATCACTGGTTGTACACTGATAGCATGTCCGCAAGCCCTGGTTATACGCTGACAGCATGTCCGCAATCACTGATTGTACGCTGACAGCATGTCCGCAACCCCTGGTTGTACGCTGACAGCCTGTACTCAAACACTGATTGTACGCTGACAGCATGTCCGCTGACAGCATGTCCCAATCACTGGTTGTACGCTGACAGCATGTCCGCAATCACTGGTTGTACGCTGACAGCATGTCCGCAACCACTGGTTGTACGCTGACAGCATGTCCGCAACCACTGGTTGTACGCTGACAGCCTGTACTCAAACACTGATTGTACGCTGACAGCATGTCCGCTGACAGCATGTCCGCAATCACTGGTTGTACGCTGACAGCATGTCCGCAGTCACTGGTTGTAGGCTATCTATTTTCATCATTCCTGTTTATCCATCTAATCCCTGAGGTTTAGGGTTAATAAAGGTGGCTCGTTCCATAGACTAAACCGACGCTTATAATATTATCCTGTCTGCATTTTCAGGTTGTCCCCCAGATTCAGATGTCCTCCGTTCGGCAGATGCAACACGTCTTCCATAATATGTTTATAGCAGCATGTCAGCAGTGGCACCTCCTCCTCAATACTGGAGAGCAGCGTTCAGTATGGCCTACTATAACAGGCTCCTTGTATACACCAACATATACCACACCTGTCCGCTCACAACACTGCTCTGTGTCGCCTCCAGGTTCATCAGGCCACATCACAAGAGATCAGCAGTGACTGGAGAGCCCGGACGTAAGCTGAAGGGGGGAATAGGAATATAGGTTATATTATTATAATAACAATTCTATACTATTAGCAAAGAAAAAGAGCCCCCCCCCCACCCCCCCAAATAAGTAAATGTAATTATATTGTCACCATATTATATGACTGTTACATAATATTTTATGCTTCTTATGATATGACGACAACTCAAGGTTGGAAGAATTTGTGGGGTGAAGTCCCACCTCCTCGCGGCATACTAAACCTGCACCAATCCACGTATCGGTGCAGGTGTGACTCGAAACCGTCACGTCCCCCAGACAATCTAATGAAGGAAATCGCTTGATTCATTCGGTCACTCAAGCGCCCCCTATCGGAACGCCACGCCGGCCCCTCGAACGCCCCCGACCGGACTGCCACGCCGGCCTTTCGAGCGCCCCCTACCGGACTGCCACGCCGGCCCTTCGAGCGCCCCCTACCGGACTTCAACGCCGGCCCCTCGAGCACCCCCTACCGGACTGCCACGCCGGCCCCACGAGCGCCCCCTACCGGACTACAGGCCACGCCGGCCCTTCGAGCGCCCCCTACCGGACTGCCACGCCGGCCCCTCGAATGCCCCCTACCGGACTACAGGCCACGCCGGCCCCTCGAGCACCCCCTACCGGACTGCCACGCCGGCCCCTCGAGCGCCCCCTACCGGACTACAGGCCACGCCGGCCCCACGAGTGCCCCCTACCGGACTTCAACGCCGGCCCCTCGAGTGCCCCCTACCGGACTGCCACGCCGGCCCCTCGAGCGCCCCCTACCGGACTGCCACGCCGGCCCCTCGAGCGCCCCCTACCGGACTGCCACGCCGGCCCCTCGAGTGCCCCCTACCGGACTGCCATGCCGGCCCCTCGAGCGCACCCTACCGGACTACAGGCCACGCCGGCCCCACAAGTGCCCCCTACCGGACTGCCACGCCGGCCCCACAAGCGCCCCCTACCGGACTACAGGCAACGCCGGCCCCTCGAGTGCCCCCTACCGGACTGCCATGCCGGCCCCTCGAGCGCCCCCTATCGGACTACAGGCCACGCCGGCCCCACGAGTGCCCCCTACCGGACTGCCACGCCGGCCCCTCGAGCGCCCCCTACCGGACTACAGGTAACGCCGGCCCCTCGACTGCCCCCTACCGGACTACAGGCCACGCCGGCCCCTCGATCACCCCCTACCGGACTTCCACGCCGGCCCCACGAGCGCCCCCTACCGGACTACAGGCAACGCCGGCCCCTCGAGTGCCCCCTAGCGGACCACAGGCCACGCCGGCTCCTCGAGCACCCCCTACCGGACTTCCACGCCGGCCCCTGGAGCGCCCCCTACCGGACTGCCATGCCGGCCCCTCGAGCGCCCACTACCGGACTACAGGCAACGCCGGCCCCTCGAGTGCCCCCTACCGGACTACAGGCCACGCCGGCCCCTCGAGCGCCTCCTACCGGACTACAGGCAACGCCGGCCCCTCGGGCGCCCTCTACCGGACTCCACAACTGCTGGAGCCGCCCCCTCCACCCCCACCCCGCCCATCCACCTCAGATCTCAGAAGCGCCCCCTGTTTGGTGAGCGTCGCTACCTTTCGGGTTGCGGTAGAAGACGCAGTTGTTGGCGCAGGTGTCTGGGTTTGTCTCCCACAAGGTGGCAGCACAGCAGCACAGCGGCGGCAGCTCCAGCTTCTTGCCCGCGACCTTGTCCCTCAAGTTGACCTTGAGGGCGTCCAGGAATCTGATATCAAACGAAAGGAGATGTGATATAAGTAATTAGAGCGGCGACCTTTTGACCTCACGATACACATAAAGAATGTGACATAACATACCAGAAACCTCAAAGTTGCATATCGAGCTCTTCCCGCCAAAATCTAAGCCCAAGCGACATATATATATATGACAATTTGCAGAAAACTCGATTGTTTCATTCTATAAGTTCAGAAACCTAAAGAAACTTTAAACAGCACATGTTAGCATATCTAAACCAGGAACCACGTATAAATGTACTTCATCAGCAGACGCCTAATAACGAAAGAATATAAACATTAAAGATTATTAGTAAATTATTACTTCCAGATTCAGACAGACCAGAGCTGGTAATGTATTTATAATAATGACACGAATATCTGCCTGGTTATGGCTGTGGTCAATATGGGTCGATCGAAGAGGGACCGAAGGTTCAACCTCGACCACGCTACACTACGCACGAATAGTGCCTCTCCGTCTTAGCTTCTCACGCCCATAGTTGTACATAATTCCGAAGTGTAAAAAACAATGTTTAAAAATAAACTACATACAGTTAAATTTACAAACTTAAATTGTATATAATTTTTGCACTTATACACCTAAAAACAGAAAAACCACAGCCTGGGTGTAAATTTTAGAACCGACAAATCGTATATTCTAAAGTAGATTTGCGTAGTGTTAAATATTATAGTGGATTTCCGTCTTAGCATCTCTTGCTAACAATTGTGTTCCTAATCCAGAAATCTGTTAAAATTTTTTTTAACAAAATAAATACATCAAATTAAATTTAAAACAATTCCGAAATTAAATTGAATTTTGGCTAATGCTGTATTCAGAGCTAAGTGGATTTGAGTAGCGCTGAGCAGAGATTAAGTATCCGGGCCAAGGCACCCACGGACGCACCGCTCCGTCTCTCTGGTCTTCTGGATCCGCAGCTCCCGTTCCTTGGTCTCCCGGATCATCTTTTGCTCCTCCCGGACCTCATCCCGGAAGCTTTGGGCGGGCGTCCGGCCAGTGATGGGGTCCCGGGGTTCCAGAAGCCGCTGAGATCTGTCCTCCACCTCCCTCCGCTCCTGTTCTTTGGCCCGCTTCAGTCTGTATAACATAGGACAAGCGGCGAACCCGCACGGTGAGTTAAAGCTGCCCATACATAAACTTTACAATTGGTTTCAATTGGGTTTCAAATTTTAGCTAAATTTTGGGTCCATTTTGGGTCAAAATTTCAAAAATTTAAACTTTGATTCAATTTCGTTTTTCGATTTTTGTTTGTAAATTTTGGTTTCCATTTCTTTCAACATTTGGCCTCGAATTTTTTACTCCTCACTTTTCGCTGATGTTGTTAAAGATAGCAAATAAATGCGTTATTATTACTTCACTAGACCCTGCTAAAATATGGGAAAATACAGCCATATGAAAATACAGAAAGAGAAAAAAATTTAAAAATATAGCAAGGTAATTATTTTACGAAAATATAGGATATACACACATTCGAATTACCTGGATTCATTACACTAAGAGAGATCAATTCATAATCCTCGTTTATACATGCTAATTTAACAACTCATGAAAAATTTACGAGCCACGGAAATAAACCATTATTAGTATGCAGCCCACTTGCTGCAATTTTTTTTCCACTAATAATCGCTACATGGCGCTTACCGCATTTCAGTTGCTCGTTATATGTCACCACCAGTCGTTATTTTAGCATCTAACAGACAGGGTAAAGATACGGTAAATCTTAATGCAATGGCGCCCAGATTTCCATTTCCTATAAAGTTTTCAATTAATTCACTATAATACGGACTTGTTGATCCTCTTGGCGTGCTCCTTCTGTCGCTGCGTCTCCTTCACTTGTTCCCTCTCGATGTCCATGAAGAGACGCCGGTACATGACGCGCTGATTCTGCGCGCGCACCCGCTCCTCCTCCCCCGCCACGCCGGGGTAGATGTCCGGCACAGAGGGCGCCCTCTGCAGGCCGCTGCGGGAAGCTCTTGGCCCTAATTTACGAAGATAACCGATCCAAATAAACATGCTACTTCATCCGTGAGTTCGGGTAGCTTTTGCGGACGCTTTTGCTCGTCATATTTCGAACTTGCAATGCCGGTCCGAAGAGAAAAAACAAAATGGTGAATTTATCATAAATATATTGCTTACCTTGATTTAAACATTACTGAATTGAAAATAAATGACATGAAGATGGTTGCACCTCAGTGAACGCTGTATGACCCGTATTTCCCGTCAACTGGTGATCAGTCGCTAAATGGGCATATTGAATATGGGGTCACGAGCTCGTAACTCTTTGTGAAACGATCCCCTGAACCTAGTCAACAAATACAACGGTACATGTACAATGGTATTATGCCGCAGAGTATGTTGTCTACCGTATTTTCTGCGTAGAAGCCACGTCGTCAGTTTCTGTGTCTTATACTCCAGTTCGATTTAAAGAGGGGACTTTACACAATGGATTGTCGTTCTGTGCCACCGTTGTACACATATTAGCTAAGCCCTGGGACAATTTATACAACACGGCAGGCTGTCCGGCACACGCTCTTCAAGAAGCAGGACAAAAGTAGGAATGAAAATATAGAAAAAGTAGGACAAAAGTAGGAAAATAGAAGCAAAAAGAACGACTCAAACAGCATATGTCGCAACATTATTCCGAATAAATAAACGACAAAAAGTGTTATTATTGACAAAATACTTTTGGGGGAACATTTCTGATACGCTGCTTCGCTGTACCTGTATTTTTGTCATTAGAACTTGACAGAGGCCAGAGTTTATTTTGAAGATATATCATGACGCAAAAAACTAAATGTCTCTGACTATTAACTCTTGCAATAATACAAGCGATACGCACACTTTTACAGCAATTCACGACTGTTTGATACTGAGCCTGATAAAGTTAATACCAAAAAGTAGGATCACTGGACAGCCTGCAATACTGACTTAAATATATAATTTCTGTTGGAATTATGTTTAAAACTAAACTAACATTTACTAGATGGACAGCGTTTCTTAACATGGCTGCACATACCGCTTTGCCGCGGAGGAATGTCGCTGTATTCATCACAAATTTCAGAAGTCACGTGACCAAAACGGACGCTCCTGGAGACCGCGACCTCCACGGACTCCGGCGATGCACCTGAAAGATCGTACAGACAAGTGGGTCAGCTCACATTATGATTGATTGAGTTAAGTAGGACGCCTCAACCTCCAAGGTCATATCGCGACAATGGGAAGGGTCAAGGTATGGAGAAGCTATGTATCTGGGAGTAATCCGCTCTTTTTCGCGAAGAAAGACAAAGGGGTCTTTACCTTACACAAACAAGGACATTTTGCACACGTTGGGGTTCGAACAACGCACCGGCGGCTGGAGCTGGCTTAGCACAGCACACTAGACAACTCAACACTAGCTGAAAGCATTACCTGCAAGGCCACAGTACGTGGATCGCAGATAACATTTAAGAAAGGTATCCCTACCCAGGATAAACATAGCAATGCACACCCAACAATAGCTACGTCAACTCACATTGTGCTATCCACGTTAAAACCCTTCGTAGCTCAGTAATAGCGTTTGCTCAACAAGTGCAGGAAAAACTGTATAAAAAGCTTGAACGCGCGTTTGCGGCAACAACAATTTAGCAAGTTTACTCAGACGAGGAACTGCCAGAGCGTTAGCGTTACCATGGTTACTGGTACCTACCCCTGATCTCTTCAGTCTCTGGCGTTATTTCTTCATCCCCGGAATAAGAAATGACCGCTCCCTCCACATCTCGCTCGGCCGGGTGCTGGGTTAGAACACAAATCACGTGACAATAGACGCCGTGACGTCACGCTTGAGGATTTTAGTCTCACGAGACGCTAGGAAGTCACAAAACAGTTTTGTAATATATATGACACGAATACGTCACATTCACTTTAGTTCCACACGCGCAGTGCCTAATTATCTTCAGTTAATTCGGCCGAAGAATTTTAAAGCACTATGTAAAGGACCCAGCAACTTTGCCTGGACCGGTATGCAATAGAAATTGGAATGCAAAATTTGATATACGCCTAAGACCAGATAAAAATTTACAAATTGATCAAGCAAGCGGAGAACATATTATACAACTATTGCTATTGAACTAAATACATTAAAATTAATCATATATGTAGTAGTGAGTCAACGCTTTCCTACTGGTGGCGGTTTGAAGGCTCAGCCCTTTAACCGAATATGTGAGGTGGCTCGAAATTGGGAGATTGGGATCGAGAACCAAACCGTCTCGTACTGAGGAGTATTATATTTGGGGCCTATTCCGGCACACCTCTGGTGTGACGAGGACATTTTGCGGCGGTCATAACGTAGACGGATTATTGTAATAAAATGTCCAATGAGCTTGAGGTAAGTTTTGCACACACGATTAGTTAAGTTAGTTATATATTCAGGACGTTTTAACCACTTTTGGTCATATCGCGTCAATGACAGAAGGAAGGGAGAGTGGAGCCATGCCCCCGGGTGGATAACCCCCTACTCTTTGCGAAGGAGGACATGGGATCTTTATAATGCGACCACACAGACATGGCCAACCATCGATCCACGTGCCGTTAGGCCCTCAGGTGGCCTTTTGGAGGCACGAAGGCGACGGGGTGGTATAAAACATGCTACATATGCAGGCAGGTGACCCGTTGATCGCCAGCTCACGCAGTCTGCTTACCAAAGAGAACCCCCCCCCCCCACCCACCCCCTCCTGTACTTATTACTAACCTAAAGCGGAAACCCCGTAATTAACATAATTATTATTTTTTATTATTATTAACCTAAAACAGAAAGCCTGTAGAATGTTTTTACTATTATTATTATTAACCTAAAGCATAGCCTGCAATATATTATTAGTAATATTATTAATAGCGTGAACAGAGAGCCGGTATTTATTATCATAATTATAATAATTATTATTACTAACCTAAAGCAGAGAACCCGCAATTATTATATTATTAACGCAAACAGACGACTGCTGTACGCACCTGTGACGCGCTGACGTCATCTTTCCACTCTCCTCCCGGAAGTTCAAAGTGCAGAGGGTGATCTACTACCACCCGCCGTGACGTCAGACGGTCACGTGCTTGCTTGGTGAAGCTGCGAATCTGGAGAACCGGGAGTACCGGAAATGCTCGTGTTCTTAATAGTACAGGGCACATATGTCCACCCAATTTCGGAAATGTGTGTGGGAATTATCTGTACGTACATTGGGTCTAATTTCTTCACCGCTTATCACTAATATCTCATCACATCTACTTGATTAAATATAGGTGGAGTAACAATTCTTCAGATGTAATTTTAAAGAATGTAGAAGGATATGTACCTGTTGGGAATGTTCTTCAAACTTTCTTAGACTCGCATCCTCGCCGTCAGATATGACGTTGCTGCCTGAAAGCAGGAACAGAAGTTATCGACCACAGATCCACAGAGGAAGAACGACATGGATGTCTGTCGGACAATACGATATACTGAGAAAAACATCTGAAATGTTGGTGTTTTAGGCCGTGACTGTGCACATCAAGGCAATATTGGGCCAAGAAACAATATGAAATGGGGCTGGATGAAACGTGCCCAGATGCAGGTTCGAACCCACAACCTGTTGATAAGCATGCAGCTCAGCCTGCTTACCAACTGAGCTAGGGAGGTTCCCTTTGATGCACTGAAATCCACGACCAGCGTTTTACAACGAGCCACTTGAATAGTAAATAAGGCCTAATTCTCCGATTGAACTAGTGTAATGTGTTAGATGTACTTTAAAGTGTTTAATCTTCATTTGCGCTGTTTCGTGCAGAAAAATATAAACCCAACAATCGTTTCTCAGAACTCACTTTGTGTGTTCACATGGGACGGCGCCTTTTGAATGTTGAAATCACTATCCTGCCTTAAAGTGCAGCTGTTTTTACGCGGTGTTGTTTTCTCCGCCGCCAGAGCACTTTGACTGACAACATTCCTCTCAACCTCAACCTGAAAAATAACGAAACAGGTAATCACTGCAGAAATATAATCAATTAATAAAAAAAAAAGGTGCCAAAGTAAACTGGTGCGTGTACGTGTGATATATCTCGGCCCGGGCCTCCGTGGACCCTCCAAGGACTCCCCATGTATGCATGACGGGGGATCAAGGATCAGGAACTGATCCGGAAAGAGTGGTACCTGCCTTGGCTCGGAGTCGAACCACCGACCAATCGCCCCACCCTCGGAGCGAAACGTCAAAAGCTATGCGCCAAAGTAGTTGTCGGTTCTATTTATGTCAGGACCGGACCAGATACTACACGTGTAGACTTGGAGGACGGGAATGGCTGAAGGCAGATACCTCTTTTGTGTTATAAGGGTACTAGTAAATGCTCTCAATGACAACGCAGCTAGACGACAAGGTATATACGGCAGTTAACTCATCATCCAATAGAACGCTTGTATTTTTCTATACAATTTTCATTCGTCTATCATTGACAATATTAACTAGTAAGGAATGTGTTGGTATACTTTATCTTCAATATTTTAATTTTACCGGCACAAGTAAACAAAAAAACAGCATACTAATAACAATATTTTGATGATCAATATGTTGCCGGTTAGGCAATGTGTTTTCGGTGTTAATAATAATTTTGTTTTAGCGTTGACTTCCATGAGCCTTTGACCGCAGATTCGCGGGCTCGCACCCGCCCGCGCGTTCCCGCGCCACTTGCTCCAGAGGAACTAAAAGGTAACGGACGCACATTTGAACACTGGAATTGCTAACGTTATATCTCCGGCCACGACACTCCTGGATTGGTTACTGCGATTTTATAATAAAGGGACGAAAAACAACACCGTGTCTGTGGGTTCATTAGTCATCACAGTCTAGACTCAAAACAAATACATGACCATCACCACGTCAGTCTGGTACAGGGAGACTGCCACCTCAACCCTTTTTAGCCAGCAATCACCCATTACAATATTATTTATATGCAACTAGGACAACCACATACAAACTCCACTTGATCAATGTTAAACGCTTTAAGAGGTGCGTAAGTAGCTCACGAATTACTCACGGCTCTGTATGACTTTTCGAGAAGTTCCTGTTTCTTTAGCTTGTCCAACGCTATAACGCGGCGTCGAACTTCGTACTGGAACTGATCCAGCTTCCGTTCCTTTTTCTCTCGCACTTGTCGCAGTCTTTCCTCTTCCAGCCGTGCAGACACCTGTGGAGAATGCATCCGGAAAATGTAACAATGGCATTACATGTAGACAATTCATATGACGTAATGAAAGCTTGATGGACAGATGGATGGATAGATTTGTGTTTTAGGCCATCTGTGCGCACACAGAAGCCAAACACGGGCTGTCGTGAGCTGTGGGACAATCAGAAGAAATGACGAAACTGCCTCTGACCAAGCTGTCAAACATGCGCCCAGTACGTTCTGCAGTCATTTACACTGCCACTAAAAACAGTTCTGGGTGCACTGCAGACATGATTTTGAGCCAACGTCAGTGTGAGGCTTCTAACATGTCTATGCTGGTACAAAAGGGCAGTTCACTGTACCACTCAACCATGACAGCTCCTATATAATAACAGCATACAGAGTTCTAACAGTGCCAATTTAACCAAAATAGAACATTGCTATAGAGAAAGAAAAAGAAAACTTCTCCTCTACAAACGAATTGCATTAGCAAAGTAGTGCCTTGTCAATGTATGACTGGTGCAACAAATAATGAAATTAATTTTCATTTTAGACTGTTTTTGTAAATGCAAAGGCTAAACTGGGTCTACATATGATCTAAACTGTAATAATAATATTTTACTCTTTAAATCTGGTCACCATCACTATTTAGCTGACTTTACATTATGATTCTGTATATAAATGCAGTCTACCTGTCGTTCTTCCATGTTTAGGCAAACCATTCTTTCAACATATCTCATATAACTCATGTCTACCATTTACTATAGAAATCCATGTGGCAGGTTCTAACATGGATGATAGAACACTCCTGCCTGATTATTCACCTGCCTATTGTAAGACAAAAAATGTGACCATTATGCATCAAAATGTGACTGAAATTTGTTAGTCACCTACCAAAGGGGCAATTTTAGCTTTTCAGTGAAGTTTTTATGTTAACATACTCCTTATCCAACATTTGGGTAAAACTACAGTTTGCCACATTGGGCAATGCACAGTCCATATTATAGATAGATACTTAGACCAAGACGTAAAGTTGGGATAGACAGTGCTTTAGAATGTAATAATTATAGACACATTTGCTGGAGGACTCATTGCAACTTCTGAGATGAGACCTAGCCTAATTATCTGCACCATGAGAGAAGTATTCATTTTAGTTGTATGCAACATTTCAGCCCAACTGTCTGGGGCTATTGTGTTGGCTCTCTCCACTGATTAGCTGTTGTTTATGATATCACTATATTTGCGGTCATAGTCCATTTGGCACTATTTTACAGACATGCTTCAAGGTTTCACCATTTGCAGCCACAATTTATGTATTTATTTGCTCCATTCCACGTGACCCTTGTGATTTTAACTTACTTGAAAGTGTATCTTGTTTAAAAACAATACAACACGATAGTCTCTAGCATAAAGCAGATAGCAGACAAAAGTGTGTTGACAGCCACCTTTTTATGATGTCGTAAGGTGAAGGTCATATTACTGTGTTTTCATTGGTTAAAGCAATATACTTACATGGGCTATCTTATATTTTTTACATTTTAGAATCAAGACCAAAAATATCTCAAAATTTATAATGCATATGTTTTATATCTCTTAGAGTCTGTAAAACAAACATTTCGACATAAAACTATGCAGTATATTTGTATCAAGCATGGACGTGATAGCGAGCCGCTGTTGACATTACATACAAAATAGCGAACTGCGAACAGGCGTGCAGGGGTATAAAGCCGGCCACCAACTTCTGCTCCATGGACCAAAATCCTTCTCTCAGGATAGCCCGCAGGCTTTCAGGATTTAAATTTAAGACAGAATGTACTTATTTGACATGGGGAAGAGGTTGGTAATACAAAAAATTACAGAATATATGGCTTTAAAAAAGTAAGCCCATGGAAGAGTCTAATATCAGATACTAGAAAAAGGGACAGAGCATTATGTGCCCATGCAAGGTTTCTATATTAGCGTCTCAAAGTAAAAGCAATGCAAAAGGAACAAGTTTGTACCTTCTGTCATGTATTTTACATGTATAAAATTAGTTATGACTTTACGGCCTATCTCATGACCAATGACCAATAACCAACACAACTAGACAGCATGGGTTTCACATGAAGAAGAGAGGCCTTTATTGCAAGTCACACCTTCTTTTATAGGCAGTACACCTGGTGGCCAGTGAAGGCATACAATACAAAATCCACCTGGTGTATTACTATTAAAACACATTAATCATAACGTCCAAACCCTATACTCTAGTCATAATGACCAGTATATTACATCCTCCGTTTTATAAAAAGAAGATGTAATTGCTATATTAAATCAGACGAGTAAACCAGACAATAATGGAGACATAGAAAACTTCAAATATATTTAAATATCATAGTTCATATGACACAACAGAGTCAATAGGTATATCGCACTGGCTTGCGAATTTGCCTCCCATATCTGGTTGTCACAACTGATGTTGACGGCGATGACTGCACACGGTTGTCAGCAGTTTCACAGGGTGAAACGCTCGGCGACTCAGACGGTGACATAGCAGACTCCATCTGAACAGGCTGTGCCTCGGCGACACTCGACGACTCGATGACGCGTGAATCTATGACGCGCGGCGAAGACTGAGGGAAATCACTCAGTAGATCCTGACGATTGCGACGATACTGAGCACCCTCTGGGGTTGATACCAGATAAGACCTGGGTTGGTACTCAGCATCCACTGTCGCTGGTTCCCATACACTTCCTCTCCGAATTCCTACCGAATCCTTCGGATGCAGAGCTGACAGAGAAACGGAACTTCTGTCATAATAATGTTTCTGCACCTCCTGTGCTCTCCTTAGTTTGGTGTTCATGGCTTCACAAGTTACCGACATCGGGTGCAGAAGGCGATCATGGGTGAGTAGTTTTGAATTCAACCTTCTACCCATAAGCAGTTGAGCCGGAGAATGGTGTCCATCAACCACTGGAGTATTCCTCAATTCTAGCAATGCGATGTAAGGATCGCAACCGCTGTGATCGGCTTTCTTCAACATCTGTTTGATCGTTTGTACATTGCGTTCAGCCAAACCATTGGACCTGGGATAGAGTGGGCTTGATGTTACATGTTTAATATCCCATAATTTGACAAACTCGGCAAATTCTCCACTTGCATAGCACGGTCCATTATCTGACATCAACTCTTCTGGTATACCGTGTCTAGCGAAGATTGACTTCATGTGCAAAATTACATCTTTTGACCGACATGATTGTAACATTGCAATTTCCACAAACTTTGAATAATAATCCACAACTAACAGATACGACTTTCCGTTGTATTCAAACAAATCGGTAGCCACCTTTTGCCAAGGACGTTCTGGGACATCATGAACCATTAACGGCTGCTTTGCATTCTGACTTCGGAATTTGCAACATGTGGGACATTTTAATACAATCTCTTCAATTTCAGACGACATGCCTGGCCAAAACAAAACATCACGTGCGCGCTGCTTACATTTGACAACTCCCAGATGAGACTCGTGAATCTTTGCTAACATTTGTTTTCTTTGACGATCGGGTACAACTAGTTTGTTTCCTTTAAAGATCAAGTCTTCAACACAGGTTATGTCATCTCTGAAGTCCCAGTATGGCTTTAGATTGAGTGGAACCATCGACTTTACCTCTGGCCACCCTCCAATAACCATGTGTTTTAGATCTTGCAACGTGCTGTCACTGAGTGTGTCAGCTTTGAACTCACTCAGTTTCTCAGTAGAAACAGGTAAGTATTTGATTACATTGATTTGAGGCAATTCAACTTTATACACTTCTGGAAGATATGACCGACTCAATAGATCAGCCACAAACATTTCTTTACCACACCTGTATGACACAGTCATATCATATGGCAGCAACTTCAACAGCATTCTCTGCAATCTCAAGGGAGCATTTGTCAATGGCTTTCTGCAAATGGACTCTAATGGCTTGTGGTCAGATTCAACAACAAATTTCCTTCCATATAGATATTGATGGAATCTCTCGCAACCAAACACTATAGCCAAGAGCTCCTTCTCTATCTGTGCATATTGACTTTGTGCTGCAGATAACGCTTGTGAGGCATAGGCAATTGGTCTGCCATCCTGCATGATTACTGCACCTACACCCTTGCTACTAGCATCGACTGAGAGAACAACTGGTTTGTTGACATCATAATACTTGAGTACTGGAGCTTGTGTAACTAATTTGACAATTTCTTGAAAGCTCCGTTTGTGGGTCTCTTCCCAGCACCATTGTACCTCTTGTTTGAGCAGTTCTCTGATAGGAGCACTAACCGCAGATAAGTTTGGTAGAAACTTGGCAAGGTAGTTTACAAAACCAATGAATGTACGGACTTCATCTTTGCTGATAGGCTCTTTCATTTCAGACACCGCTTTGATTTTCTTTTGATCTGGTTTCAAACCATCAGCTGTCAAAGTATGTCCTACATAGTCAAGCTGAGACATTGAGAATTTACATTTCTTCAAGTTAAATTTCACATTTGCCTCTCTAGCTCTCTTTAATACCTCTTGCAGTCTCACATCATGTTGCTCATTATTCTCGCCCCAAATTAGGATGTCATCTACAATGCATTCTACCCCTTCACAACTGTCAAATAATTGGGACATTTTCTTTTGAAACACTTCACTCGCTGAGGAAATTCCAAATGGCAATCGCTTAAAAGAATATCTGCCGAAAGGAGTGTTGAACGTGCAAAGTTTTGTGCTTTCCTCATCTAACTGGATCATCCAGTACCCTGAGCTGGCATCCAATTTTGAAAAGACTTTTGCTCTTGGAATGCGCGATACAACATCTTCAATTGTAGGCATTGGATGATGTTCCCGTCTTATAGCTTCATTCAAATTTCTTGGATCTAAGCATAACCTTACGCTCCCATTTTCCTTTTCCACAACAACAAGACTGCTTACCCAGTCAGTGGGTTCATCTTGTATTTCAATTATTTTCTCCTTTTCCATTCTTTCCAATTCAGATTTAACCTTGTCTCTTAGTGCAAGTGGCACCTTTCTTGGTGGATGCACCACAGGAGTGACAGTTTTATCAATTTGAATATGGTGTTCGCCCTCTAAACATCCTATACCAGCGAACAAGTCCTGGTTATTCTCTACTACACTGTTCTGTTCTACTTTATAGAGCCTTTGCACTAATCCCATTTTTTCGCTTGAGTTGCTACCTAAAACATTTGGCACCTGTTCTTCCACCACTTGGAACACAGTATCAAAGACTCTGTCTTTATGTTTTAGTGGTAGCACAACTTCAGCACATGGGGTAGCATGCTGACCAAAATACCCAGTTAGCTTGGCTTTGGTTTCTCTGATTTTACAGTTTTCATTTCCTAATTTGTCCAACATGCTTTTGGATATCACATTGCATTGTGCACCAGTGTCAATCTCAAATGCACTGCTCACACTACCTATCTCTAGTTGCACCGACCATGTGTTTCCATTTTTCCCTTCATTGAGAGCACCAATGAACATGGTTTCTCCATTTTCACTTACACATGCACTGTTTTGCATGTAGTGAACCTTGTGCCTACTTGGTACCTTGTCTGAGACACTTGCATGTGACTTTAACCTGCACATTTTGACAAAGTGACCCATTTTATGACAATTTATACACTTCTTGTTATACGCTGGACACCTACCATACACATGTTTTGTGCCACACCTTGTACAGTCAAATGGGACCCTGGTATCATGGTGGTTACCTTTGGAAGGTTTAGACTTTCTAACCATGTGTACTTCATTAGGCACGTCTGTCAAGTCTTTTAATTGTTGCCGTGAGGTTTCATTAGCACGACAAATGTCCATTGCTCGCTTGAGATTCAAATCACTATCTCGCAATAATCGCTCTCGCAGAGAATTATCAGACACACCACACACTATTTGGTCCTTTATCAGAGACTCAGAAAGTCCCCCAAATTCACATGACTTGGACTTTGTCTTCAAATCTGTTAGGAACTGGTCGAAAGGTTCTCCATTACTCTGCTTCCTTGTGAAGAATTTGTGACGCTCATAAGTTACATTCTTCTTTGGAATGCAAAATTCCTCAAATTTGTCCTTTAAGTTCTGCAGAACTTTTCTATCATCTTCTGTTGCGAAGTCAAAATTGTTATACACTTCTAATGCCTCTTCTCCTATTACGTGAAGAAAGGTTGCACATTGCAGAGCTGCTGACTTATTGTCCTTTTCTGTAGCACTGAGATAAAGTTCAAATCTCTGCTTCCAACGTCTCCAATTTTCAGCAATGTTACCTTCTAGAGACAATGCTGGTGGTGGTACTAAGGCTTCCATCCTTTACCTTCTTCTTTCTTGCTTCTTTCTTCCTTGTCCAGTCTTCTGACACCATGTCATGTATTTTACATGTATAAAATTAGTTATGACTTTACGGCCTATCTCATGACCAATGACCAATAACCAACACAACTAGACAGCATGGGTTTCACATGAAGAAGAGAGGCCTTTATTGCAAGTCACACCTTCTTTTATAGGCAGTACACCTGGTGGCCAGTGAAGGCATACAATACAAAATCCACCTGGTGTATTACTATTAAAACACATTAATCATAACGTCCAAACCCTATACTCTAGTCATAATGACCAGTATATTACACCTTCAATGTTCATATATATGACAGGAACTATAAACACATGCAAGCTTAATTAAAGTCATGGCTTGACATTGGCGTAAATGCACCCAGGCAAGCCCACTTCTCTAGGGGTACAACGGTAACAATGTTAGAATGCGTCAACATTAGTAGGGAATCGATTATAATGTGGGCGCGTACAAAAATAATGCTTATGTATTCTATATAACTTGTTCTATCTTCTGACATCAAGAAAGTGTGTCAATACTAGATTGTTGCAGTCATATTTTCACAAACAAATGTTGGAGCACGTGATTTTCCCTGCCAAACTCCATGCATATGCAGCGCCACCTAGCGAATCCCACCACCATTTGAAGCCTGGGTCCCAAACTTTGTAATAGTCAATGACCTGTGAACTGTGAAAGAAGGCGCTGCTGTTGTCCTTAAGTTCAAAGTGAGCGACTGACAAGGCCTTCTTGTGGAGAGTCATATGTTAACGGAGAGGAGGAACCAAGTCACATTCACAGGTACCGGCATCTGCCCAAAACAAATATGGCGGATGGCTGGTCGGGAACAGTTGTCTGCTTCAACATTTCTTCGCGAAAATATAATCAAAACAACCTAGTGTCGACACACTTTATTGATATCAGATGATAGCGAGCGTAGTGAGCTCTTTAGATAACACACACGTAAAAAACTGACAAAATCTGTATCTCAATCCCATACTGTAAAGCGCGAAAAAAAATCAACCGGTAGTCGACCCCCAGTGGTGTGACATGCGCATGCGTTTAAATGCATTCCGGGAAAGTTCATGTTTATTTTTTTGTCAAAAACTTATATGCAGCCCAAACCCGCACATTCACTAAAGAATATACATAATTGGTAGATAATTCACATACAAAAACATAATTCCAACTGATGAAACGCTGATCATAGCGACAACATGCATGTGTCCTCCTCTCTCATGACAGAGGGCGCTCAACACGCGCGCGGGCTGCATTCGCTTGGTGGCAGCACAAGTCGAACGCGCAGACGACAGTTTCAGATTTGTCAGCAGTTTACCAGGCTTCGTTGATGTTACAACATTTTCACGTCTAGTCTAGCTTTTGTCAATTTATATCAAGGTTGGTGATACATTAAAGTGCTAAGGTAACTTATTTGTGTAATATTTAGATCTAGCCTAGGAGTTAGATCTATTTGACAGTTCATCAGGCGCCAGTGTAGGATCCATAGTCGGGCATAGAACAGTTTTGACCCTGACCAGGGGACCATTTGACTCTTTTAGCTAATGTTTACTGAGCCTTTCAGTAACATAGACTTCTAATTGACTAATATAGATCTAGCTGGAAGTTAAGTTAATGTAAGTTCCCTAGATCTAGTTTAAGTTGGATCTAAGCTTTAAACAATTTGAGGCAAAAATTGCTTCGTTAACGCATTACATGTTCTAGATCTAAGCTTAGGCCTAGATCCAGATCTAAATTTAGATCCGTTACTGGCGTTAGGCCTACAATCTAGTTCAGCTTTTGAAAATATAGATCAAGGTTGGTGATCCAAAAGGTGCTAGATCTAACGTCACATTTAGGCTGTAATCATATGACTTTCACCACTTATTTATTTACTTATTTGAACCATTTGATTGGGACAACCGTCTTTTAGCCTTTCATTAAAATAGACTTCTAATGCAGATCTAACTGGAAATTAATGTAAGACTTACTAAGCTTAAAGTTACACGTGGAGCTGGCCGTTGCAACGGCTGTACCAAAATAAACATAAACAGGAAATGTTACCTTTGATCACAAGCAGTGTCAACAGCCACCTCCAAAGAAAAAGTGGCGCTCCGGACGCTTCTATTGTCTCATATAATTTAGCGCTTGGGCCCCCTGTCGGTGGCACCGGTAAACGACTTGCTCACACACGTTTATGACGTTTCAAATCAGCACCAGTTTTCATTTTTGTGGCGGACAATTCATGAATTTGAAATGTTTTGCTCATTGCCATTGGCAGATAATTGGTGAGCGATATGGTAGGTGTTTATTGTCTGTTATGAACCTTAAGGCCTTAGGCTTGTGTTCTTATACGCAAATTTGGCATTCAAAAACCGCGAAACAACTCCACATGCAACTTTAAGTTGGATCAAAGCTTGAAAAAAAATTGAGGCAAAAATTGCTGTTGTTTGGCAGATTTTTAACAAAAAATGTAATTAAGCTTAGTCTACATCTAGAGATAAGTTAGATCTATTAAGATCTTCGAACATCTATCCATTGGCATTCTTTAATATAAGCTTACTTTAAAAAGTAACCTTACTCTAATTATCGAATCAAAGCAACATCTGTGTTCATTCAAACGGGTTGTTTGAAAGTTCATTAGGCGTCCGTGTAGGATCCGTCAAATAACTAATTTCTAATATAGATTAGCTAGAAGGTAATATACAAAGCTGGATTTTTTTTGGTTTATAACAAACCCTTCAGTTAAGATTAGCCTACATCTAGAGATAATTAAGTTATCAAGATCTTCGAACATCTATCCATTAGCATTCTTCATTATATTTAAAAAGTAGTAAGTTCTTGCAGTAGTCCAATTATCAAATCAAAACAAGTTGTGCTCCCCTTCTCTAGCACATCTACTTCAAAACTAAAAGCTTCTAGATCTATCACAGCTGCTTGTCATTTGGGATCTTGTAGACTATCGTAGTCGTAGTCTATCGTAGACTACTTCTTGCTGGGTTTGCTGCGTTGAATAATGGCGGACCACCCTTACATAAAAAAATATTCACAGTACTTTGCTTCACACTGGGTAACCGTAACACAATCCAGTCAACCAGTCGTCCAGTTTCAAATTCTAGAGATCTTGAGCATAATTTTTACTCAAGCTCATTACATGAGCTGAGTCGTGAAGTTACAAATCCAAATCAGGGAGCAGGAAGGCAGGAACATAACTATTGCCGGCCACATCTATCTGACCATGGCACTCCACCTACACCATGCAATGATCCCTCCCCACAAAATACGGCACTTTTAAACTTTGAGAACAAACATTTTCGGTCAGTCAATGTACCAGGGGATGGAAATTGATTTTTTCATTGCCTTAGCCTATTTTTAGATGGCAATTTCTCTCGAACGAAACTTTACAGATCACAAATAAAGCAACCTAGGGTAATAGGAACCTAAATCATGACAGATTCGGTCAGGGGCAGGTCACTTGACTACAAATCAAATGTACTACTAAACTACTAGATTTACTTTTTCAGTACCAAAACTTTGATATTAAATATACAAAATAGCATAATATTATATGTAAAACTTCACCTTTAAAAAGAACAAGCCATAACTAAGGTTATGAGAAACAGTTTAGCCCAGTTATCATCAGTGGGGGTCCAAAAAATTGCTTCACAACAAAGTCAAAGTCTACGCTCGCCTTCTAGGTTTTACCTACAACATATTAGAACAAGGTATATAAAATACGTAAACACTATGATTGTTCGAGCACACATTATAATAGCGAGCGTAGCGAGCTCTTTAGATAACACACACGTAAAAAACTGACAAAATCTGTATCCCAATCCCATACTGTAAAGCGCGAAAAAAAATCAACGGGAAGTCGACCCCCAGTGGTGTGACATGCGCATGCGTTTAAATGCATTCTGGGAAATTTCATGTTTTTGTTTTTTTTGTCAAAAACTTATATGCAGCTCAAACCCCCACATTAACAAACGAATGTACATAATTGGTAGATAATTTACATACAAAAACATAATTCCAACTGATGAAACGCTGATCATAGCGACAACATGCATGTTTCCTCCTCTCTCCTGACAGAGGGCGCTCAACACGCGCGCGCGATGCATTCGCTTGGTGGCAGCACAAGTCGAACGCGCAGACGACAGTTTCAGATTTGTCAGCAGTTGACCAGGCTTCGTTGATGTTACAACATTTTCACGTCTAGTCTAGCTTTTGTCAATTTATATCAAGGTTGGTGATATATTAAAGTGCTAAGGTAACTTATTTGTGTAATATTTAGATCTAGCCTAAGAGTTAGATCTATTTGACAGTTCATCAGGCGCCAGTGTAGGATCCATAGAACAGTTTTGACCCTGACCAGGGGACCATTTCAGCCATTTGACTCTTTTAGCTAATATTTACTGAGCCTTTCAGTAACATAGACTTCTAATTGACTAATATAGATCTAGCTGGAAGTTAAGTTAATGTAAGTTCCCTAGATCTAGTTTACGTTGGATCTAAGCTTTAAACAATTTGAGGCAAAAATTGCTTCGTTAACGCGTTACATGTTCTAGATCTAAGCTTAGGCCTAGATCCAGATCTAGATCCGTTAGGTCTACAATCTAGTTCAGCTTTTGTCAATATAGATCAAGGTTGGTGATCCAAAAGGTGCTAGATCTAACGTCACATTTAGGCTATAATCATATGACTTTCACCACTTATTTGTGTCACATTTAATTAACTGGGTTATTTGACAGTTCATCAGGCATCCGTGCAGGATCCGTCAAGAAATTTGTACTGGTTCCTGGACAAGCTAAGGGAACCATTTGATTGGGACAACCGTCTTTTAGCCTTTCATTAAAATAGACTTCTAATGCAGATCTAGCTGGAAATTAATGTAAGACTTACTAAGCTTAAAGTTACATGTGGAGCTGGCCGTTGCAACGGCTGTACCAAAATAAACATGAACAGGAAATGTTACCTTTGACCACAAGCAGTGTCAACGGCCACCGCCAAAGAAAAAGTGGCGCTCCGGACGCTTCTATTGTCTCATATAATTTAGCGCTTGGGCCCCCTGTCGGTGGCACCGGTAAACGACTTGCTTACACACGTTTATGACGTTTCAAATCAGCACAAGTTGCATTTTTGTAGCGGACAATTCATGAGTTTGAAATTTTTTCCTCATTGGCAGATAATTGGTGAGCGATATGGTAGGTGTTTATTGTCTGTTATGAACCTTACGGCCTTAGGTTTGTGTTCTTATACGCAAATTTGGCATTCAAAAACAGCGAAACAATTCCACATGCAACGTTAAGTTGGATCAAAGCTTTAAAAAAAATTGAGGCAAAAATTGCTGTTGTTTGGCAGATTTTTAACACATTTTTTAATTAAGCTTAGTTTACATCTAGAGATAAGTTAGATCTATTAAGATCTTCGAACATCTATCCATTGGCATTCTTTAATATAAGCTTACTTTAAAAAGTAACCTTACTCTAATTATCGAATCAAAGCAACATCTGTGTTCATTCAAACGGGTTGTTTGAAAGTTCATTAGGCGTCCGTGTAGGATCCGTCAAATAACTAACTTCTAATATAGATTAGCTAGAAGGTAATATACAAAGCTGGATCCAAGCTTTAAATAATTTGGCGCAAAAATTGCTTTTTTTTGGTTTATAACAAACCCTTCAGTTAAGATTAGCCTACATCTAGAGATAAGTTATCAAGATCTTCGAACATCTATCCATTAGCATTCTTCATTATATTTAAAAAGTAGTAAGTTCTTACAGTAGTCCTATTATCAAACCAAAACAAGTTGTGCTCCCCTTCTTTAGCACATCTACTTCAAAACTAAAAGCTTCTATCACAGCTGCGTATCATTTGGGATCTCTGTCTATCGTAGACTACTTCTTGCTGGTTTTGCTGCGTTGAATGAGGGCGGACCACCCTTACCTAAAAAAATATTCACAGTACTTTGCTTCACACTGGGTAACCGTAACACAACCCAGTCAACCAGTCGTCCAGTTTCAAATTCTAGAGATCTTGAGCATAATTACTCACGCTCATTACATGAGCTGAGTCGTGAAATCAAAGTCCAAATCAGGGAGCAGGAAGGCAAGAACATAACTATTGCCGGCCACATCTATCTGACCATGGCACTCCACCTACACCATGCAATGATCCCTCCCCATAAAACACTGCACTTTTAAACTTTGAGAACAAACATTTTCGGTCAGTCAATGTACCAGGGGATGGAAATTGATTTCATTGCCTTAGCCTATTTTTAGATGGCAATTTCTCTCAAACAAAACTTTACAGATCACAAATAAAGCAACCTAGGGTAATAGGAACCTAAATCATGACAGATTCGGTCAGGGGCAGGTCACTTGACTACAAATCAAATGTACTACTAGACTACTAGATTTACTTTTTCAGTACCAAAACTTTGATATTAAATATACAAAACAGCATAATATGTAAAACTTCACCTTTAAAAAGAACAAGTCATAACTAAGGTTATGAGAAACAGTTTAGCCCAGTTATCATCAGTGGGGGTCCAAAACATTGCTTCACAACAAAGTCAAAGTCTACGCTCGCCTTCTAGGTTTTACCTACAACATATTAAAAGCTACAGTCGATTCCCTACTAACGTCGAAGGATTTTCACATTGTTACCATTGTGCCCCTAGACGAGGCTTGATATTGACACAACCTAACCCCCCCATTAATAGGCGGTGCGGACCCCCCCTCCCTCTGTGTCAGTCGATTTACTGGGCCTGTGATCTGAAACATGATGGGACTCGTCCTACAAGTGGGCGATAATGCAAGAAAGAAAGGTATCTCCAATGTAAACAACCAAAACATATCGACAATCTTACCACAGCGTCCTGATGATGCTGCTCCATTTGTCCTTCCGGCTGAACCCAAGCACCAACAGCTCGAACTTCTTGTGGTCTGCATCCCATTTTTGACCGTACATGTCGCTTATTTACTGCATAATTTGTTGTTCTCCGAACCGCCGCCATTTTTCAAATCCCTAAATCCGAGTTCTAATTCTGTCGGTTCGAAGAAAGATTACAACTCGGAAATAGCTGGTACCGGCGCCCCTAACTAACTCGCTCCATCTTTGTGGCCCACCGATTGAGTAACCACGAGCGCCAGGGTTGAGTTGCGGAGCACGCTCGACCGCCGCGAACATTTTTGGTCACTCGGAGCTCGCTAAGCAACGACATTGGTCACATCGAAATATTTCCATTTGTTGCGGGATATCTACTAAATAAATGTCTTTACTTTGGAAATAGCAGGACAATCTAAATAGTGTAAATATTGATAAATAAAAGATAACTATAAAGCATCGATATTTACCGGTTATCCCCACTTATTTGAGAAGAATCGTCGTACAGAGTTTAATATTATCATGCGGGGCTGCTCTTGATCGCGGCGAACCATACCCCACTTTCGGTTCAAAATTGTACGCGTCCTTGACCAATCCGCCAAGTTCAAATCCTTATTAGTCGTTGCCGATGGCGTGCGCACGCGGTCGACACCCATATGCAACGCACCCCAGTTGTTATGACGGAAATCTACCGTCATATCAGTCTGTCTGTCTTGCTTTGCTGTTCGTAAGTTTTTGTGCTCCCTGTAGGCTGTAGGTCGCAAAGCGCAACATTTTATCTGGCAACTTATAACTTGTTTTGTTGGTGACTTCAACGCACGTATTGGAAACAATTATCTGATATTTTGGCGTTGGAAAAGAATCAACGAACATGGACAATGCTTTTAGCGAATTTCTTTTTCCCACGGGTGAGAAGAAAATATCAAGGCCAGACCTAATCCTAAAAAAAACGTTGAGATAGTTCTTATATATGGTGGCATAGTTAGATCTAATTGTGCTAATCGCTATATCTCGAGATCGCGAAAAGGGGCCAGCGACACCTAAAAACAAAGATTGGTTTAGACCCAATTATCAAACCCCAGAAAGGAAAACAAACATGTTTCTGTTAAAGCTGACTTTATCGTTACGTCTCCGGGGAGCAAAATAAGCCTATCAGGATCATCAATGCCACTGATCGAATCATTATATGTTTTGTTTTGCCCGTCGATACGCCATATAGCCGGTGTACATCCAAACCGGCGGTGTAGGGGGCTATGTACATTTCCTGGGCGGGCGGCGAGCAGGTCGCGAGGAGTGCTCCTCCCGACTCCTCCCGTGACGAGAGCCTCCCGTGAAGAGCGGGATATAAGATTAGTCTTAGATGTAAGACGCAAAAATACGCGAAATCTGACCAATTACCGTTGAATGGCGATCTCATCACTTTCTTAGATGCAAAAATACGCGAAATCCGACCAATTACCGTTGAATGGCGATCTCATCACTTTATTAGATGTAAGACGCAAAAATACGCGAAATCTGACCAATTACCGTTGAATGGCGATCTCATCACTTTTTTAGATGCAAAAATACGCGAAATCCGACCAATTACCGTTGAATGGCGATCTCATCACTTTATTACATGTAAAACGCAAAAATACGCGAAACCCAACCCAAAAGCCTATTTCAGCCCTTGCTGATGTTAATATATCTATATGTAGGGTCTCAAGTGTGTAATTCAAGAGGTGTGAAAGCGGAAAGGCCGCCAATATTCCATCTTGAACATCAAAGGAGCAGGTGTCGTTCACACCTCTTTCTAAGAATAACACGACGCCAACGCAATGGCGGTCGGCCACAACACAGTGAAGCTAAATCGTAGACGACACGCCGAAAAAATGGTTGTACTATTCTTCAAACTGTCCCAATTTTATCTGCAAACCCCTCAAATATTCATACTAATCATGATGCATCTATGAATTGAGTATATTGTGATACCAAAACGCATTTATATATAATATATGATGTAACACGACGCCAACGCAATGGCGGTCGGCCACAACACAGTGAAGCTAAATCGTAGACGACACGCCGAAAAAATGTTTGTACTATTCTTCAAACTGTCCCAATTTTATCTGCAAACCTCTCAAATAGTCATACTAACCATGATGCATCGATATGAATTGCTTATTTCACGATACCTAACGTATTTATATATAATGTCGTCTAACTGGAAGTCGTCCAACTGGAAGTACCAAAATGGGGTGTCGTCCAAGTGGAAGTCGTCCAACTGGAAGTATTCCTCCTCACCCACCCCTCCCACTGTCCTACTAGCCTATCCCCGCTTTCGAATTACGTTTTTAAAAAGAGAAGCTGTTCTTAAACTGATTGATAAAATGAGCAACTCAACTGATATAACAAAATGGTCTAATAACGCGATGAAGGGTGTATATTCCACTACTTGATGAACGATGGAAGACAACTAGGAAGGCTAGAGTGCCATCTAGAGGTGTCGACCGGCGATTTACATTCGAGTTTTAACATCCGAATTATAATCATAGACCAGCTCAGTGTTATGTTTTGGTCTGTTGGTTGAAACACCAGTCTAACTAGCAAAACGGCCTTAATTGTTGCTAAATCAGGATAAAGTATGACGCATTGTACCATTTGTGTTTGATCATTAATATATGTCAAAAATGTCTGCAGTTAATGGCTACATTTTACACATAAGGTCCATAACGTACAATGACGATGGGCGATAATAGGGTCTATAGACGGAACGGCCGTACTACCACAACGGCCCTATGATCTCCCCGCCCCCTAGCATGGGTGGGGGGGGGGGGAGGGGGGGTGAGGGACGGCAGGCGGTGTGGGGACGCTCGGCGGCGTGGTTGTTATCAGCTTAGCAAGCTTAGCGGCTTAGCAAGGCCAGACAAAGGGTCAGCAATTGATTTAGTATATTGTTATATCGTTTGTTAGTTAGTTCAGCACGATGACTCACTCGATGGAACAAATAAAAGCCAGTGACCAGTAAGCAGGAAGCAATTCATTTATTTTTCACCATCACTAATTTATTTACAACATATCACTTCTTCTTCCGACAGGTTCACCTGTGTTCTGCCTTCCTCCTCACTCCTCCTCCTCCTCCCGATGAATCCTGTAATGCCACTGCACCTCCTCCCCCCCCCAACCCCACTAGATTGGATTGTCGATTTGCGAGTCGATGTTGTTATCAAAGACGCTGAAATGGTTCCTTTGTGGTAATTGTTGTAAACATCCATAAAATATTGTGAAAAAAAACATCCTTGACGGCTTGTAAATAGTTGTAATAATCGATGTAAACATCTACAAAATATGGCGGGAAAATTCATCCAAGATGGCTTGTAAATAGTTAGCAGGATATAGAATTGGATGTTGAATTGAGTTGTACAGATAAAGCTCCCCATTAATTATTCCCGTTATTGATCATGAATGAAATATTGTAACTTAGTTGTCTTCTGCTGGTCAAGTTATTATCAAAGAAGGCCATATTCACACTACGCCATGACCCATGCCTTGTACGGCCGTTCCGTCCATACACTGATAATAGCCACGCACCGCCGCCTCTCCCTCGACATCACCAGACTTTCCAGTGTATACACACTTTTTTCCCTTGCGGCCGAGGGATGCAAATTATACACCGGTGCGACTTATATCATATATGAACCAAGTCCAAGCTTGTCTCTCTGGAACCCTCCCCCTACCTACTTGACTGGGCTTGAGATTACGGGTCATTCTTCAATAGCCCAGTGAACTTGACCCTTCTGACAACAAGCTGATATACGCAGAAGGGTCAAGTAATACCCATGGTTAAAAAAGTAGTAAGGCATAACCAAGCTCACTTAGATGAATGATTGTCGATTATGACAACAAACCTACCTCTCTAAATCACCTCCTTGAGGCCCTTAATTCAATAAATTTATTATTATTATATATACCGGTACCTCACAATCATTGAGTTGTTCTTCCATGTTAAGACTTTCCTCTTAGCTCACATATATATATGCCTACTACCCATGTATTTACTGTTCATGTATTTACTACAGTCACCCATTTTGTGGAAAATGATGACAAATATTGTGACAATATGTCAAGCACTCACTTCCCTCTTTTGCACCTTAAAGTACTACCAGTACTATAGTTTTCACACATGTACCATTTGCAGCTCCAGGAAAGATATCATCATGGCTGATGAACAATGGCTTCAAGCTGCCAGACGAGTCCTTGACCAATCACAGACTCCGATGCACTATACCGATATAAAGAAAGTAATCTTAGAAACTGGTCTAGTACCACCAGGGTGAGTACCATGCTTCAGCGCTAATCAAACCAAAACATGGCATTAAAAGCATAAATTCATATAGGTAGTATACAATAATTAATTCATATGTATATAATTTATACCCATTGTATCATATTGGCATTGTTTTGGCAACAGCACTTGTATTAATATTCATTATTGACCTAATATCTAATACCATAGACATAAATGTGAACTGATATGCCAAGGAGGAACCAAAAATCAAACTTGACATTTTCCGGTATATCCTTCCAATGTAGTAAAGAAAGTACTAATATGTCACTTTGTATAACTCATTTGCCAAGCTTTTGATGGTCTTGGGTGTAATCTTTCAGCATCGAGTCCAGCCTGGAAGCAGCCTTATTTAAAGAGGTGAGCATAGAATATGTACCCAGGCGCATAGATATACATGTACCAATAACCACATTGACTGGGCCCAGGCCGGTAGCTCATTGGGCTAGAGCGCTTGCATTGAGTGCTCTAGTCACCTGAGAGCCTAACGGCGCGTGGATTGATGGTTCAAGCCCCGCTGCACGAGCACATGGCCATGTCTCTGTGGTCGCAGGATAAAGATCCCATGTCCTTCTTCGCAGAGAGTAGGGTGTTACCCCCCACCCCCCCCCCCCCCCCCGCTCACCCCCGAAGACATGGCTCCGCTCTCCCTTCCTTCTCCCATTGACGCGATATGACCAAAGGTGATTAAAGCGTCCTGAATATAAAACCAACCAAGGGCTCACTTACTGAGATCATAAATTGAGGTCATGAAGTCACTGACCGAGGTCGATTTAAATAAACCCACTGTAGACTGGCAGAGCTTCCCACGGTCGTCACATCAATGTCCTCTCTTCTACGTCTGACTATTGGTGGGGTGTCCAGTCCGACATCTGATGTGCTGTCTTGAGTATCACAAGTATAGATCTCTCATGCTCAGAGAACACAACTACCCTGTTACTATGTCTTACGTACTCAAGACATAGTCGTAGAGTACCGGAGGTACATATTATATCTTACGTGATATGCACTCAAAATGTACGCCATGCTTGTTTCCACCCATCGTGGCGCACCATTCCATTTCCGGTTAAAAGAGTCTTCACCCTCTCTTTTCCAGTAATCAAGGCTTGGGATTTCGATGAAGAATCACTATATATATGCCAATAGTTCACTGCACAACATTGCTTTTGTTAGAACTTGTCTTTGAATCATTATTTTTGTTAAAACTTGTATTTGAATAATAGTTTTTGTTCGAACTTGTATTTGAATCATCGTTTTTGTTAGAACTTGTATTTAAATCATTGTTTTTGTTAGAACTTGTATTTGAATCATTGTTTTTGTTAGAACTTGTATTTGAATCATTGTTTTTGTTAGAACATGCACTTGAACCATTGTTTTTTAACGAAAATCATTATCATTAAATCATTGTATTTTTATTGCCTTATAGATTCAGCAGCCGCAAAGTCAGTTTAAATCTGTGGAGGGACGGCCAGGTGTATTTATATGCGACGTGAGTATTACCGTACTTTCCGGGGTGTAAGTCGCACCCCTCGGCCGCGAGGAAAATAGGTGCGGCTTATACACCTGAAATTACGGTACTAGTATGTAACGTGTGTATGTATGTTTAGTCGTACTACCACGCAAACTAGTCTTAGTAACCGTACTGTATACAAAAGGAACATTTACATTTCAACACAATGTGTATACTAGTCACAAGTATTATTCAAAACTGGATTACCTGAGCTTTTATCAATCGTATGTATCTGCATTGTCTTCCTATTTTACAGCAGCAACAACAACAAAATGTAATCAAGGTATAATGTATAGTACTCTCTTGTACACTATTGGCTTATGGGCAAATTTTACTGGTCAGTTAATACTGTACCCCCCTGCACGTTATATTATACGACTTACGTGTTGTTAAGGGACGGAATGTATATTTTATATTCATGTTAATTCTCGTATGTTCCCTGCGTGATTGGATCTCATCGTCAAATGGGTTTACTGAGCGAATCACTGTAGCAGCCCGAAACCCGAGCTCATGGCCATATGTCAATGTGACTATTCTTTCCATAGAAACCAGAGGTCATGTCAATTGTTTATGTTTATGTGACTGCCGTCTCCATAGAAACCAGAGGTCATAGCCAAGGCAACTGGCAAGGTGTCCATTCTGAAAAAGCCGAGAGTGGGGCAGGCGGCTGGTGCCCGGCCCAAGGCACCAGCCTCCAGAGTAGGTCAGGATCGATACAAGGCGAAGTACACGAAGCTGAAGAGGACCATCAAAAACATGGTGTTTGTGAGTATGTTTTGTTGGTTTAAGTCGGGGGCTCGAGCCTCCGTGGCCCAATGGTGGATGATTCCACTGAAGATCATTAGGGCGCCTAGTTCCAAACCCGGTCTGGCCGATCTCATCTGGGGAATATGTCGTCCAAATCGAAAAAAAATCGCCGAAGGTTCGTTGTCCTAATTTAACCCTCACGTGCATAAAACAACGCAAACTTTATTTCATTTTGGTTTAAGTAAGACGCTTGGACGTTGGAATTATGACATCAATATATATCCTATGTTGGTTTATATTTGACACGATTGTTGGGTTTTGTCTTCGCTATAGATGAACGCTGCGGTCTGCGATGAGGTTGTCAGGATGGAAGACAAAGTTCAAAGGTCAAAAGAGGAGCGCAGGTCAGTGTACCCTTCCACAAACCCCACTCGCCAGAACCCTGGTACCTCTTCGTTTGTTCTTCCTGAATTCGGATATGTACGACAGAGACCTGTGTTATACGACGCGTGATGCGTTCTGAATTTGAATATTTTCTTCAGGTATCTGTTGCGGCGACTTCTACAGCATCAGACGGTGACTGGGTCCCTGCAGAAGTCTTCGTCAGCAGGGCGCCAGGCAAGTGGCACGTCCCCCGGGGGTGGACCCACCTCCAGCGCCACCCCCGCCAAGCACACCACCCAGAGCATCGCCCAGATCCTGGGGGAGGTGGACAAGCGGAAGCGGAAGTCAGCGGCCACCGCTTCCGGTACGGTTATGGCCGGCAAGAAAAAGGTGTCCAAGGAGGCAGTCGGTAATAAAACATTTGATAATTGTTATTGTTATCAACATTTATAGATATAAAGTAGTTATGAAAATATATATAGAGAGATTATAGATATGAAAATATATACATATAAATTATAGATACGAAAATGTAAACATTTAAATTCTAGAAATGAATACATATAAATTATATTTATAAACATTTATAATTGTAAATTGTAGTAATAAACATTTATCCATATAAGTTATATTTATAGACATTTGTAAGTATAAATTATAATCATAAACATTTGTATTCATAAATTATACCCATAACATTTTATAATATGAAATATATCCATAAACATTCATACATGCAAATTATAGTCGTAAACATTCATAAATACGAATTCTAGTTATGTACATTAATAAATATAATTTATGGTTATGAGCAGTTATAAACATATTTATTATTAGAAACGTATTTAATATTTGTACCCTATTTGAATTTTTATCGAGTCTTCATCGAGGACATTCCACAAAAAACGGGCTGGTTTTATTGCAAGCTTACCGTGTATTTTGGATTTACTCGTCGTTACAGATGAGGGACTGAAGGTGGCCAAACCCAAGAAGGCCAAGCCACTGTCCGCTAACAAACGCCTCGTGGAACCCATCCTGCTGGACAACTGTGGGCGACCGGTCTTCCCAATTGAGCTGGGCAACCTGACAATCTATTGTCTGGGAGAGGTTCGGGCTTGTCGGCGACTGCGCGAATCATAGTTCAGATTACTATTCCACTCTCAGGCCTGTGATTGATCACAACTTTCCTACTTTTTAACAACTTTTTGTGGGGTTCTCCCTACTTTCCTACCTGTTCACTACTTTTTTAGTTTGTCCCTACTTTCCTACCTGTTCACTACTTTTTTAGTTTGTCCCTACTTTCCTACCTTTTTCACTACTTTTTGGTTCTTTCAACTTTCCTACCTTTTCAACACTTTTTTTTAGTTTCTCCCTACTTTTTCACTATTTTGAGGAGTGCTCCCTACTTCCCTACCCGTTTCACTACTCTTTGTTTAATTTCTAAGAATTGACATAATGATATGCAAGGCACCCATTGTTTGATGGAAATCGGGTGCATCAGAATCACGCCTCAAGTGTGATTGATACCCGATGACCTATGACACTGGCTACTGGCACAGAGTAGGTATTATGGAGTGTGCATTATATTGTATAATACCTACTCTGTGGTTCTACAATGCATGTTATCTGGCATGGTCTCAAAGTGATAAGTGATTCATCTTGCGGTAAGGGTAAAAGTCATCTCGGAAAGTAAATATGCAGAAAAGGCCTAGTTATATTTTCATCAGAATGCCCTACTTTTTTTTCCTGGGGTCCCTGCCTTTCTCTGCTTTTTCCGCTACATTTCTGGCAAGAATTGCCCTACTATATCCCTATTGTTTTTGTGAGGGGTCAATCACAGGCCTGCACTGTGAGATGCCACTGCATATGCAATGCATTCTAGGTGTTATTTTGGTCCTTGGGGCGAAATACCAAGATGGCGTCATCGCATGATAACATAAGCTATCCTTGTAGACAATTAAACGTTCGATATTGTCATATACATAAGGACAAATTATGTCTTCTTGGGGGGGGGGGGGGGGTGTAATCTAGAAAAGTTAATTAAATATATACATTCTATTCACTAACCTGGAAATATTGTGTTTATATCCTTAAACAAATTTAAGATAACGGCAAAATATTTCCTAAAACTATTTCCAGGATGTTTTTTTTATACTGTTATAATGTATTGGACAACACGTGCTTTTCTTCCGGTCTTGTCTGGAATTGGACGACTGGCCTAGGTTCATGTGCCAAATTTAAATCTAATCAAAGCTTCTTTAGACGGTACACAAATTATGTACAGATTGCGGAACACCGCACTTGCTTCAGTGTCAACTACATTTGTGTAGAACGTGACATTGTATCATCTGCAATTCTGACCTAACTTGTTATTTACCACAATAATAACATGCTGCATGCTTGTTTTATTGGAACGTTCGGGTGAATTCCCCTATCAAAATTTAACGTTGTGGCTTATGGGATTTCAAAGTAGATGAAAGAAGCTTGACTCTTACAATAACTACCGGTATGTCTCAAAAATGCATCGTGATCGCCTTCCGCTTGAAAGCATCTCCAGTTGCTATAAAGACATCGGGTTGCTTCATGTTCAGGCGATTCCTGCCTTCCAATCCATGTATTAAGTATGCCCCAAAGTTTATTTTGTTGTATTTAATGAGTAATTCTGGTTTGTTTTCATACTTTGCAGATCATTCCTGAGAAGGCGGCTTTCCATAGCACCGAGGCTATTTACCCTGTGGGCTTCTGCAGTACGCGAATCTACGCCAGCACCCAGAACCCAGAACAAAGGTGTCTGTACACGTGCAAAGTTTCCGACCTCGGCCACGGTCCCAAGGTCAGTCAAGGTCACTTGTCAAGGCAATTCATTTCGTATCCCAGCTCCTACTATGACATAAAAGGTTTAGAATATTTTGTTCTCTTTTTTTTGGTCTTGTCTTGCTGTCAAACTTGACGTCATTTAACAGACACCTTGCCCTTACGCTTGTGTTTTTCTCGATATTTATATTATATTCTCGACTGCATTATTTCGTCTTAAAGGTGACTAAAAAACGTGACTCAATAACATGTTAGCCTGCATGTGCACAAGACTGGCCTATAACATAACATTTTATTATATTTCTAATGGAATACTGCTACTAGTTTGTAACACATGTGTTTGTAACTGTTTTGTTAATCACGAATTCCCGTATTTCAAGATTGTAACTTCGTATACGTCATTTCAGTTGACCACCATCGTTGTTATTGTTTGACATTAATATAGGGCGCTGTGTGTTTTGTTTTAGTTTGACATATTTACAAAGTGCTTTGTCGTTGTTATCGTTCGACATTAATACATGACGCTGTGTATTTTGTTTTAGTTTGATATTTCGCCAGAAGACTTTCCGCAGCTGATCTTTCAAGGAACCACAGCGACTGAGGCACATCTGCAGCTGCTGCGAGCGATAAACCAGGCCAGGTCAGTGACTCACCCACATGTTGAATTAGTGAATTAGGTACCGTCTTGGCATAGGATAAAAATTAATAATGTTCGTTTTATTATACCTTTGATATTGCAATATAGAAAAATAGTTAGTTCACCATTAGAAAGCAAGTTTACTGTATTTATTTCCATTTATTGACTTTTTTTCACAAATGAAAATAAATAAAAATTGATAGATCTAGCCTTTATATATTTTTTAAATCGGTTATCTTTTTCCGCAGAGGCGTAGAGCTGATCGAGCCCGTGGATAGGGGCAACGACTTCTTCGGGCTCACGCATCCGACGATACACAACCTGATACAGAGTTGTCCCGGCGCCCGGAAGTGCAGAATGTATAAGTGGGTCAAGTTCGAGGTGAGCCGGACGGGCGAATACTACGTGGAAGAGGATCCGGCCGTCAACGTGGACATCCTGATGAAGTCTTCCGGATTCTGCAGCGCCCTCAAGCGTGGATCTAACCTCAGGACGCTGCTCACCAGCAAGCCGTCCTGAGACGATGAATGAGTCGGGGAACCAGCTGGACAGAGATTGAAGCGTATGTGTGAGCGCCAGGGAGCGAGTCAGATCGAGATTTTGGCTGTAGCAAGTCGGCAGCGCCCTCTAATGAGAGAGAGAAACATGCTGTAGTTTAGATAGGGAACCAGCTGCCAAGGAGCGAGTCAGATCGAGATATGGACTGTAGACGTCCGCAGCGCCCTCTAATGAGAGGGAGGAAGCATACTCAAGTGTAGGCAGGGAACCAGTTGGATGGAGATCCAATGCTTCCCCCAACATGGATGATGTTTCCATTAACAACACGTGTCTTATGGCATCGACATTTTGACTGTATTACAGTCGGGTTCCAACTGGGATGGAAAAATGAATTATGGGACACAATGCACTCGGCAGCCCCCTCAAACCATGTGATCAGCGGACTATGCCCGAAGACTTGCTCGAAGAAAGAACGATAATCGACTCACAATTGTGTTCACGATTACAATGCGTTAATGTGTTACTGGTCAAAACCGGTACAACGCCACCTGTCGTTAAAATATAAATTCCATGAAACAAATATCGATTTGATTTGTTTTGTTTGTTTATGTATTGGCCCTGGAGCTTTCTTGGCTTAATTTATTCTTCGTGGGCATAGAAGCGGCATACAACGCCAATACTTCACCCTTTTATCCACACCACTTGCAGGGTTTGTTTTCTCACTGATTTGCAACAAAATTTCGCACCTTTCCAACCCCACCCCCCGTGGTTTGCAAAAGTGTTTGCGCTTTTGCATCTAAAGATATCCAATACACGCCCCACCCGATCCCACCCCTTCAAACCGACACAAACCTGAATATTTTCCATAAAAAAGTGAGGTGCACCCAACATACACCTTTATTATTTGAGATTTTACCGCATGTTCATTGTAAGATTTGACAATCCGATAAAAACTCTACAAAATTTTAACTTATTTAGTTTTCAAACTTAAAAACTGCTGAAGCTTTTCTGTCGTATGGACAAAATTGCACCCAGAGCCACGCCCAGCTGTATATGTGGAGAATAATTAAAGCAAATGTATAGGTGGGTCATGTTCGTGCAGTTTGACCCCCCCGCCTCCTCCCTCCGCTTCGATTCCCACCAGCAGCTTTAATACACCAGCTCTGATGTACCTCGCTCCCTTTCATCTGTTCGGAAATTCAGGTTAAACCACAACTTGATTTATTTATTTATGAACTGAATACGGCCCCAACTGCCACCTACGCCTCCCCCGCACTCCCCATATAAACCTATAACTCAGACCCTATCCCAACCCCCACCCCGACCTTACCGTACAACCTCCCCATTTAAACCCATCTACCCCCCCCCCCCTTCCTTCCCTCTCACACCCACTCTGAGGAAGGACAATCAACGTGACCTCGCGGCGGTCGTACAATTAACCGTGACCTTGTCCTCAGCAAAGGTCACCTCTACCCGTGGCATACGTGTCGTCGATTACATTCATGCAGACACATTAGTTATATTGACAACTTAACAACCGATCATTATATTAGATATTTAAATGTCCCTGGCTGGGATCTTTTCGCACACAACTCACCGCAGATGCGTTAATTCCTGGGAATGGATGGTTTAGAACAATATTTAATTATTAACCCATGCATGACAAGAGCGGATCCATATGATGTCGCAAAGGGGGGATAGGGGTGGCGGTGGTGGTGGGATTATTTTTCTCATTCCCAGTTCACGGTGAAATAAAAAGAATTCGATTCGAACCTAATAAACGTCGCCGTTTCGGCTGTGATATGGCAAACGTGTCTATCCCGGGATCCCGCGGAAGTCTGCTACTTATATGACGTTTACCACTAAGTTGTGATATCAATTAACCTGTGGTTAAATTGATATCACAGGTAAGGCTAAGAGACTCCATTTGGCAGTCTGGCATGGATGGAATATAGACAATAGAAATTTTGGATGATTCAAGGACTCATTCTTATCTGTATTTTGACCGCTTTTTAGTTTTGGCGGGAAACACCTCGATATACATGTATGCAACTTTAAGTGAAGTGAACTAAAGACAGCAGGTGGGGTGTTCCAGCCTAAAAGGTGCATAGGTGAGATCGAGTCCAGAAGGGAAGAACGAATAAACGGCATTTGATTGGCTACCATTGCGATTAATATGGCGGGTGAAGGTTTCATATCAGATTGGAGGAGGCGCCTTCGCTGTTAGAACGGCTATATATATACACACAATCGTTTCCAGCAAAGTGGTGTTACTGTCGGCAACTGAGAAGGTGGGGCGCCCTCTATCGGAAGAGTGTATTCATGCGGGTGACCTCGTTGTGCTGAGTGCTGACGTCACTACACAAGCCTGCGCATTCCCGCTCGTCCGATATTTACTTGTTGTTGAAATATGACTTTTAATGTTTTTCCTATGAACAAATTTGGGAGTGTTTATTTGGATTCGATCAAAGCCTTTGACTTGATGGCCCTGTCGGCCTGCCAACGCGCCTTCCCCCCTCCCCCTTTTAAACACACAGGGTCCGTTTTTCGCGCCAATAAGTTGCAGCGTTTTTGGAGCCTATAAATTGCAGCGTTTTTCGCGCCAATAGGAGTTTACACTAAATGTTGTAGACACGCCTATTTTTAGCTGCAAATTAACTCCTGACCGTAATCATGGCTGCAAACAAATCCATCATTCCACTAACCGTCACCAACGATGCCTTTGTTGTAACCATGCCCCAGACTTGCACATAATGGTATATTTGCTCCAATTTTGTAACGGTTTTCATATATGGCACGGAACCCGCTGGTATTCTCTATCGCAGATCTCTAAGTATAACGATAAAAGAATAATGTGATTCAGTTTCAGGTCAAGTCATTAATAATGTCCTGATATGTATATATATATATATATATATATATACCATATGTTTGAGATAGACTAGTGAATGATGCATTTAATTTTTACCTGACACAGAACTATACCTATTAAACTATAATGGTAAACGTTGGATAGGAATTATCAATGATTATATTTAGCTGATTATTGATTTAATGTTGGCATTCATATATCACTAGGCAACTGTTGGGAGGAAAGTCAAAGCGCAGAATGTGTGGGAATTGCCAGTATTCGGGGGTTAATACCAATGAGAGATTGTGGTACAGATGTGATATGATTCAGAGGCGTGTGTAGAAATTCTTGAAAGGGGGGCCCAAAAACATTAAAACAATCGTTTGAGAAGCAGGTGACCGATTAATTTAAAACGGGGGAGGGGGGTAAGGTTTATCTTAAGCAGAAAGGGGGGCACGTGCCCCCTGTGCCCACACCCCTCGCCAGGGGGCACATAATCTGAAAAGGAGGGGTGGCACAAATATATCCTGGGGTCGGAAGGAGGGGGGGGGGGCACGTATCCCTATGCCTCCCTCCTCACTGGACACGCCCATGTGATTTGGGAATCATTATTATTGTTTTTGAGAGCTCGCCCACACAAGTGTATGTAGCCCCCCACCCCCCCCTACCCTTCAAAGTTTCGTTTTAGGTTTAGGCTCCAACCTAATTCTCTTACATTTTGTGAAGTATTTATTTATTCACATTCCAACACATCACACGAATCTTTATCAATATTAATCTATTATTACTTCTATTAGAATGTTATAAGAATGGGAGAGGTGCCCCAGTGGGATGCACCCTTCACGCGATATTTCGGAAAGATGTATTGTTAATAGGAACAATAATTTTGACAGTTAAAGTCGCGATGGAAAAGACAAAAACTATTATTATAAACTATTAATGTCATAAATGCACTCCCCCTTCCAGGGGTTGGAAGGGGGGAGTACAGTATTATTTGACACTTGAAGTTACAGCTAAAGTTGCGATGGAAAGGAAAAAAAAGTATTATTATAAACTATTACTGCCCTAAATGCCCTACCCCCTCCAAGGGTCTGGAAGGGGGGAGTCCAGTGTCGATTTTACGCAATTCTCGGTGTCGAATGTTAATTTTATTTACGGCGTCCCGTGTCGCTTTTTAGGCAAGTTCAGTGTCGTTTTTTTCTGAACAAAATGTGTCGATGTCGCTTTTTCAGATCCTCCTTGTCGGAAATTTGGGGGTCAAACGAATGTCGAATGTCGATTTTATTTCAGAGATGCTTGTGTCGCGTGTCGGCCATTTACCCCTTCCAGACCTCCCTCACCCCCCCCCCCCACCACCACCCCCAGGGTGTATGTTGTTTAATGTTTGCGTTTCTCACCCATTAGACGTTGAAGAGCGTATAGATTCTCAAGCTACCGCTAAAACAACACGAATTTAGGGTAAATACAAAAAAGTACTTAATAAGTCCCAATTGTGGTCCCCGTGATCTGTGTCTGTATATTTATAGTTGCAGATGATTATTTGCGCTTTGATGGTTATTGGAGGTGATTTTTCCTTGTCGGCGTAGGTCTAACTACACCAGACAGTAAGCTCCCATGGCTTTGTCCCGCTATCATAGTGATATATCGCTAAGCGTTGTTTGCAGAAATTGATAAGAGCCCAATTGCGTTATTTTCGTGGTTTGCTATCGTGTACAGTCCTGGATTCGGGATGGTGGGCGGGCGGTTCAAAGAATTGATATATGTGCATGAAGGCGGCACATTGGGATCGAGTGGTTCTATGCCCTGTATATAAAGGGTAACATACAGGATTGAGTCGTTCTGGAATCACTGAGCTGCTGGTTCTTCACCCTGTCTGATCCTGAACCCTAGCGGAAGACCCCCGACGCGTCCCGAGAGACAGCCAGAGATAGTCATAGTCGTCATGGAGAGTTTCTACATCTTCGTTTTACTGCTGGCAGGTAAGGTTTCTTTAATTGTTGATGTATGACAATTGTGTGTATTAATATAGCTTTGAGAGCCCGATATTTAAAGATAAATAGTGTGTTCATCCCCATTTAATAATTCACATTCCAAAATTTACCAGAGTTGACCAAGATAAGCGAATAAATGGCTCATTTTCAATAGACAACTTCGCAAATCATTGTTCAGATTATTCCACTGTGAGGCGCCACTGCATGTGCAATGCATACCTGGGTATTATTTTGGTCTTTGCGAAATGTCAAGATGGCGTCATCGCATGACAACGTATTTTGATTTTGTAGACACTTAAACATGCAATATTGTCATCTATGTAACGGAAAAGTTACGTAATCTGAATGTAAGTTAGACATGCCCATTACTTTTATACATGCCTTGCCGATACCCTGGAAATATGTTTTTTTTTATCTCCGTAGAAAAAATAAAAAGAACACCAAAATATTTCCCAGAACTCTTTGCGCCAGTCACGCTTTTTCCAATATGGCGTTTACTAGGAAGTTGCGTATTAACCTGCTTCGAACTACCAGTTTGAACTATATACAAGTTGCGGATCTAGGGGGCGGGGGGATAGTGGGGTTGACACCCCCCCCCCCCATGATAAAGGCTAGATCCGCCCCTGCATGGTATAGGACCGGCTTTATTTCTCTATTTCATTTCAACATCGTTGCTGAAATATTGCTCAGGATTTTGTGGATCAATCAAACTGTATACATGTATATTGAATACATGGCGATGGCCGAACTAACGAACACGCTCATATTAATACCTTCCTTTTTACGACTTACTATTGTTATGAGAGATCGTACAATCGTAATCTCTGTTGCTATATGTACTTCCAGGAGTCATCGCCGCACCTGCGCAGAAAGAGTCGCGGGCCAACGAGTGCGCATGCCCAGCCCTTTATGAGCCGGTGTGCGGCGCCGATGGCAACACCTACAGTTCTCGTTGCCAGGCAACGTGCAAGTAAGTAAATTAATAAAAGTGAATTTGCAACTGTTTCTAACATGTTTTTTTTTTTTACAAATTATGTGTCTTCGACTGTCTATAGCTTCATCGTTGTAACTAAGTAGGTACATGGCGTGCAGACACAACGGGTCTAAAACAATAATTATTTAATTTCGTTTCTGTCCTCAGTGGCATCACGCGTGTCGAGTTCGGCGCATGCCCGGAAGTGATGCACCACGGTACTCGGGCCAACGAGTGCGCATGCCCCAACATTTATGAACCGGTCTGCGGCGCCGATGGAAATACCTACAGTTCTCGTTGCCAGGCAACGTGCAAGTCAGTCACACACATTAATCTATCACGATTACATCATTTATGGGCGTCAAAAAATGACGTTTTCATTTTAATTAATCGGCAGTTTAATTGCGAACTTGCGTTCATGACCAGATGGGAGTTTTATGCATCTTCCCTGCGTTTTGCATACATTGATGTACATTGTCCGTCACAAACAAAGCTGAACGAACGTAATTATGTCATGTCGCTCCATACAGTCTCTTATTAACATATGTTAAAAAAACATAACATTTATTTTATTATACATTGCATAATACCTTTTCATATGTGCAAGTATTAGGCCAATTTCATCGTTTTTATTAACACAAACTATCAATAGAATTTATCTATTATATTGCAGGTGCGTCTAAAGGAAACTATGTGCATATGGCTCTACTTTATCTTGTTATGGAAAGTCTATAATTTAGGTCATGTAATATATCCACGTGTTCAAGTCAGTGGCACGCTAGAGTTAGTAAAAAAGGCTTCGCCTTTGGGTAGGACTGTGCATCCTCTTTAGACACTTTAGAGGTATGTTGGGTCACCCTGCGGCTTTGTAGGTAGCGTGTTCGGGTATTGCCGAGTGCATTTTGCCAGGCCAGCCCAAGCGGCCAATGCTGGTTCGAACCGCATCTACGCAAAATGTCTATGTTTGTGCAGGATAGACTTCCCATGCCATGATTCTTTCCATTGTTGAGATACAACTTACATATAAAGGCGGCTAAGGCTTCCTAAATTTGTTTCGCAACCCATTTGTATCGGTAGGATGGTTTCCCATGACGTCATTTTTGTTTGTTTGGTCAGTGGCATCACTCGCGTCGAGTTCGGCGGATGCCCGGAAGTGATGCATCACGGTACTCGAGCCAACGAGTGCGCATGCCCAGCCATTTATGAACCCGTCTGCGGCGCCGATGGCAACACCTACAGTTCTCGTTGCCACGCAACGTGCAAGTAAGTAAATTAATAGAGGTGAATTTGCAACTGTTTCTAACATGTGATTTATTACAAGTTACGTGTCTTCGACTGTCTATAGCTTCATCGTTGTGAGTAAGTAGGTACATGGCGTGTGGACAAAACGGGTCTAAAACAACAATTATTTAATTTCGTTTCTGTCTTCAGTGGCATCACGCGTGTCGAGTTCGGCGGATGCCCGGAAGTGATGCATCACGGTACTCGAGCCAACGAGTGCGCATGCCCAGCCATTTACGAACCGGTCTGCGGCGCCGATGGAAATACCTACAGTTCTCGTTGCCAGGCAACGTGCAAGTCAGTCACACACATTAATCTATCACGATTACATCATTTATGGGCGTCAAAAAATGACGTTTTCATTTTAATTAATCGGCAGTTTAATTGCGAACTTGCGTTCATGACCAGATGGGAGTTTTATGCATCTTCCCTGCGTTTTGCATACATTGGTGTACATTGTCCGTCACAAACAAAGCTGAACGAACGTAGTTATGTCATGTCGCTCCATACAGTCTCTTATTAACATATGTTAAAAAAACATAACACTTATTTTATTATACATTGCATAATACCTTTTCATATGTGCAAGTATTAGGCCAATTTCATCGTTTTTATTAACACAAACTATCAATAGAATTTATCTATTATATTGCAGGTGCGTCTAAAGGAAACTATGTGCATATGGCTCTACTTTATCTTGTAATGGAAAGTGTATAATTTAGGTCATGTAATATATCCACGTGTTCAAGTCAGTGGCACGCTAGAGTTAGTAAAAAAGGCTTCGCCTTTGGGTAGGACTGTGCATCCTCTTTAGACACTTTAGAGGTATGTTGGGTCACCCTGCGGCTTTGTAGGTAGCGTGTTCGGGTATTGCCGAGTGCATTTTGCCAGGCCAGCCCAAGCGGCCAATGCTGGTTCGAACCGCATCTACGCAAAATGTCTATGTTTGTGCAGGATAGACTTCCCATGCCATGATTCTTTCCATTGTTGAGATACAACTTACATATAAAGGCAGCTAAGGCTTCCTAAATATGTTTCGCAACCCATTTGTATCGGTAGGATGGTTTCCCATGACGTCATTTGCGTTTGTTTGGTCAGTGGTATCACTCGCGTCGAGTTCGGCGGATGCCCGGAAGTGATGCATCACGGTAAACGAGCCAACGAGTGCGCATGCCCAGCCATTTATGAACCCGTCTGCGGCGCCGATGGCAACACCTACAGTTCTCGTTGCCACGCAACGTGCAAGTAAGTAAATTAATAGAGGTGAATTTGCAACTGTTTCTAGCATGTGATTTATTACAAGTTACGTGTCTTCGACTGTCTATAGCTTTATCGTTGTGAGTAAGTAGGTACATGGCGTGTGGACAAAACGGGTCAAAAACAACAATTATTTAATTTCGTTTCTGTCCTCAGTGGCATCACGCGTGTCGAGTTCGGCGGATGCCCGGAAGTGATGCATCACGGTACTCGAGCCAACGAGTGCGCATGCCCAGCCATTTATGAACCCGTCTGCGGCGCCGATGGCAACACCTACAGTTCTCGTTGCCAGGCAACGTGCAAGTAAGTAAATTAATAGAGGTGAATTTGCAACTGTTTCTAACATGTGATTTATTACAAGTTACGTGTCTTCGACTGTCTATAGCTTCATCGTTGTGAGTAAGTAGGTACATGGCGTGTGGACAAACCGGGTCTAAAACAACAATTATTTAATTTCGTTTCTGTCCTCAGTGGCATCACGCGTGTCGAGTTCGGCGGATGCCCGGAAGTGATGCATCACGGTACTCGAGCCAACGAGTGCGCATGCCCAGCCATTTACGAACCGGTCTGCGGCGCCGATGGAAATACCTACAGTTCTCGTTGCCAGGCAACGTGCAAGTCAGTCACACACATTAATCTATCACGATTACATCATTTATGGGCGTCAAAAAATGACGTTTTCATTTTAATTAATCGGCAGTTTAATTGCGAACTTGCGTTCATGACCAGATGGGAGTTTTATGCATCTTCCCTGCGTTTTGCATACATTGATGTACATTGTCCGTCACAAACAAAGCTGAACGAACGTAGTTATGTCATGTCGCTCCATACAGTCTCTTATTAACATATGTTAAAAAAACATAACACTTATTTTATTATACATTGCATAATACCTTTTCATATGTGCAAGTATTAGGCCAATTTCATCGTTTTTATTAACACAAACTATCAATAGAATTTATCTATTATATTGCAGGTGCGTCTAAAGGAAACTATGTGCATATGGCTCTACTTTATCTTGTTATGGAAAGTGTATAATTTAGGTCATGTAATATATCCACGTGTTCAAGTCAGTGGCACGCTAGAGTTAGTAAAAAAGGCTTCGCCTTTGGGTAGGACTGTGCATCCCCTTTAGACACTTTAGAGGTATGTTGGGTCACCCTGCGGCTTTGTAGGTAGCGTGTTCGGGTATTGCCGAGTGCATTTTGCCAGGCCAGCCCAAGCGGCCAATGCCGATTCGAACCGCATCTACGCAAAATGTCTATGTTTGTGCAGGATAGACTTCCCATGCCATGATTCTTTCCATTGTTGAGATACAACTTACATATAAAGGCGGCTAAGGCTTCCTAAATATGTTTCGCAACCCATTTGTATCGGTAGGATGGTTTCCCATGACGTCATTTGTGTTTGTTTGGTCAGTGGCATCACTCGCGTCGAGTTCGGCGGATGCCCGGAAGTGATGCATCACGGTACACGAGCCAACGAGTGCGCATGCCCAGCCATTTATGAACCCGTCTGCGGCGCCGATGGCAACACCTACAGTTCTCGTTGCCACGCAACGTGCAAGTAAGTAAATTAATAAAAGTGAATTTGCAACTGTTTCTAACATGTGATTTATTACAAGTTACGTGTCTTCGACTGTCTATAGCTTCATCGTTGTGAGTAAGTAGGTACATGGCGTGTGGACAAAACGGGTCTAAAACAACAATTATTTAATTTCGTTTCTGTCCTCAGTGGCATCACGCGTGTCGAGTTCGGCGGATGCCCGGAAGTGATGCATCACGGTACTCGAGCCAACGAGTGCGCATGCCCAGCCATTTACGAACCGGTCTGCGGCGCCGATGGAAATACCTACAGTTCTCGTTGCCAGGCAACGTGCAAGTCAGTCAATCACATTTATCCATCTCCGAGTACATCATTTATGGGCGTCCCAAAATAACGTTTTCGTTCTAATTATTTGGCAGCTTAATTGCGAACTTGCGATCATGACCAGATGGGATTTTAATGCATTTTCCATGCATTTTACCACCATTGATGTGCATTGTCCGTCACAAACAAAGCTAAACGCGAAAATGTCATGTCACTCAATACAACCGCTTATTAACATAAGTTGAAAAAAAATGTCGTAACATTGATTTTATTATACATTGCATAATACCGTTTTATATGTGCAAGTATCAGCAAATTACATCGATTGTTAAAGACTATAAGCTATAAATACAATATTTTTTTATTAACACAATCTATCAATAGAATCTATCTATTATATTGCAGGTGCGTCAAAAGGAAACTATCTGCATATGGCTCTACATTATCTTGTTATATACAGTCTATAATTTAGGTCATGTAATATGTCCACGTATTCAAGTCAGTGGCATGCTCTCCTGACGTCATTGTTGTTTGTTTGGTCAGTGGCATCACTCGCGTCGAGTTCGGCGGATGCCCGGAAGTGATGCATCACGGTACTCGAGCCAACGAGTGCAAATGCCCCAACATTTTTGACCAGGTCTGCGGCGCCGATGGCAACACCTACAATAATCGTTGCCTCGCAACGTGCAAGTAAGTAAATGAATAGATGTGAATTTGAAACTGATTCTGGCATGTGATCTTTTGCAAATTGTATGTCTTCGACTGTCTATAGATAGCTTCATCATTGTAACTAAGGTACATTTCGTGCGCATAACACGGGTCTAAGACAATTTTACAAGTATTTCGTTTCATTTCAATCCTCAGTGGCGTCACTCGCGTCGAGTTCGGCGCATGCCCGGAGGTGATGCACCACGACACCAGAGCTGCCGGTTGCATCTGCCAGGCAGACTACTCCCCAGTCTGCGCCAGCGACGGCCAACAGTTCGCCAACGACTGTCTGGCGGAATGCAGGTAACTGACTCTTTATAATCTATAGTCTCAAAAGTGGGATGTCCGGATTTGATAGTGAAAAAGAGCTGCGGGGGGACGAGGAAGAGGGAGCGGGATATATGATTTGCAGCACAAATTTAGTCGTGAATATTTTATTAGTAGTATACCTACACCTGTAAATCGAGGGTAAGTTACATCCGCTTTGTTTGAAATGAGATCTCCGAAAACTATCGGTTGAACTCGGCCCCTTTCTGATGGGAAATTTTGCTGCTTGAGTAACGTCAATGCAATGTGTTAATAGACCCTACATTTAGTAAGTTCTAATCAGTTACGAGAAGCAGCCCGCCGACTAAATCGGTAAGGCGTGCCGTCTGATTGGTAGAAAAACTATACCGATACTAAACATAGTTCGTTTTCGTTTTTTTAATTTTTAAAGCGGGGTCACTTCCTACACCGAGTGCTAAGAAGGTAACTTGACAACGTGGTGGACGACAAGTTCCCACTCAACGGAAAAGGAAAGCCGCTGACTCATCAAGACAGCGTCTGTGATGTCATTCCGGTGAAGAACGGACGCTAGAGTCTAGGGAAGGATAGCTAATATAGCTTGCTTCAGCTTCATGCGTATAGTTTGTTTTGATTCCTTGCTTTATGTCGTAATTAGGTAGTTACATATACAAACGCCTTGGCATCCCCAATTTGTATCGCTAGCACACAGCAGGTTATGGCGGACGAGTCTGCAGGAGTCAGGCAAAGTTGGTTAAATGACGTAGGAGATATGTCTATAAACACACGAGAAATGAATAAACAATGTAGGTTAATTAATGTCCTACGATTGTTGATATAACATATATCTTATAAGTGAATAACATACGAGACTTGCAAAGCGTGAGAAGTGGATTACGAAGAGTATAAAGAGTAGCTGAATAACATGCAAGAAATGATACCCGATGAAGGCTGTTAGATCTGAATATATATGAAGATGATAATTGGGCGATGTTGATTAATTAGCATGTGGGTATCTAAGGATAATAGGCAAAATTGATGAGTTACACGCCCACGACATCAACACGACCTTGCTCAGGCCTCGTTCTCCGTACCAACAACGCGGGTTCGTTCTGTGTGTGTCCAACTGTGCCGCGATATCAAAGATATGCCCTGAAGTTTGACAACTTATATATATATATAATATATATATATATATAAGGCGTACCCCCAACCCCCTTCGCTCAGCTCTCGCATTTGGCCCTGTCGCATAGACACACACGTATCTCCATGACAACGATTAATTAAGATTGCCATGGGTACCTTGGTTGAACATCATATTGTGATCAGTTGCAAAGAATTTCGACACTGCTCAGAACGCGATTAACTAGCATAGGATTATGCAGTGGCTACGTACACGGCATCTTAATAAAATTGTTGCAATTACATATTAGCGATGTTTTTTTCTTGTTTTCATAATCCCTTTCTGCACAACCACTTTCTGCAGAGTCCCCCCCCCACCCCTCCGGTCGGCAAGTTTCTTTATCGGTAGTACTTAAATAAATGAATAGACGAAGAGGGGCGCTACAATAAGCTAACGAACAGGGGCGCTACACTACACTGACGAACAGGGGCGCTACACTACACTGACGAACAGGGGCGCTACACTACACTGACGAACAGGGGCGCTACACTACACTGATGAACAGGGGCGCTACACTACACTGACGAACAGGGGCGCTACACTACACTGACGAATAGGGACGCTACACTACACTGACGAATAGGGGCGCTACACTACACTGACGAACAGGGGCGCTACAATAAACTAACGAACAGGGGCGCTACACTACACTGACGAATAGGGGCGCTACACTACACTGACGAACAGGGGCGCTACACTACACTGACGAACAGGGGCGCTACACTACACTGACGAACAGGGGCGCTACACTACACTGATGAACAGGGGCGCTACACTACACTGACGAACAGGGGCGCTACACTACACTGACGAATAGGGACGCTACACTACACTGACGAATAGGGGCGCTACACTACACTGATGAACAGGGACGCTACACTACACTGACGAACAGGGGGGCTACACTACACTGACGAATAGGTGCGCTACACTACACTGACGAACAGGGGCGCTACACTACACTGACGAACAGGGGCGCTACACTACACTGACGAACAGGGGCGCTACACTACACTGACGAACAGGGACGCTACTCTACACTGACGAACAGGGGGGCTACACTACACTGACGAACAGGGGCGCTACACTACACTGACGAACAGGGGCGCTACACTACACTGACGAACAGGGGCGCTACACTACACTGACGAACAGGGGCGCTACACTACACTGACGAACAGGGGCGCTACACTACACTGACGAACAGGGGCGCTACACTACACTGACGAACAGGGGCGCTACACTACACTGACGAACAGGGGGGCTACACTACACTGACGAACAGGGGCGCTACACTACACTGACGAACAGGGACGCTACACTACACTGACGAACAGGGGGGCTACACTACACTGACGAACAGGGGCGCTACACTACACTGACGAACAGGGACGCTACACTACACTGACGAACAGGGGCGCTACACTACACTGACGAACAGGGGGGCTACACTACACTGACGAACAGGGACGCTACACTACACTGACGAACAGGGACGCTACACTACACTGATGAACAGGGACGCTACACTACACTGACGAACAGGGGCGCTACACTACACTGACGAACAGGGGCGCTACACTACACCGACGAACAGGGACGCTACACTACACCGACGAACAGGGACGCTACACTACACTGACGAACAGGGGCGCTACACTACACTGACGAACAGGGGCGCTACACTACACTGACGAACAGGGGCGCTACACTACACCGACGAACAGGGACGCTACACTACACTGACGAACAGGGGCGCTACACTACACCGACGAACAGGGACGCTACACTACACCGACGAACAGGGACGCTACACTACACTGACGAACAGGGGCGCTACACTACACTGACGAACAGGGGCGCTACACTACACTGACGAACAGGGGCGCTACACTACACTGACGAACAGGGGAGCTACACTACACTGACGAACAGGGGCGCTACACTACACTGACGAACAGGGGCGCTACACTACACCGACGAACAGGGACGCTACACTACACCGACGAACAGGGACGCTACACTACACTGACGAACAGGGGCGCTACACTACACTGACGAATAGGGGCGCTACACTACACTGACGAACAGGGGCGCTACACTACACTGACGAACAGGGGCGCTACACTACACTGACGAACAGGGACGCTACACTACACTGACGAACAGGGGCGCTACACTACACTGACGAACAGGGGGGCTACACTACACTGACGAACAGGGGCGCTACACTACACTGGCGAACAGGGACGCTACACTACACTGACGAACAGGGGCGCTACACTACACTGACGAACAGGGGCGCTACACTACACTGACGAACAGTGACGCTACACTACACTGACGAACAGGGGGGCTACACTACATTGACGAACAGGGGCGCTACACTACATTGACGAACAGGTGCGCTACACTACACTGACGAACAGGGGCGCTACACTACACTGACGAACAGGGGCGCTACACTACACTGACGAACAGGGGCGCTACACTACACTGACGAACAGGGGCGCTACAATCAACTAACGAACAGTGACGCTACACTACACTGACGAACAGGGGGGCTACACTACACTGACGAACAGGGGCGCTACACTACACTGACGAACAGGGGGGCTACACTACACTGACGAACAGGGGCGCTACACTACACTGACGAACAGGGGCGCTACACTACACTGACGAACAGGGGCGCTACACTACACTGACGAACAGGGACGCTACTCTACACTGACGAACAGGGGCGCTACACTACACTGACGAACAGGGGCGCTACACTACACTGACGAACAGGGGCGCTACACTACACTGACGAACAGGGGCGCTACACTACACTGACGAACAGGGGCGCTACACTACACTGACGAACAGGGGCGCTACACTACACTGACGAACAGGGGCGCTACAATAAACTAACGAACAGGGGCGCTACACTACACTGACGAACAGGGGCGCTACACTACACTGACGAACAGGGACGCTACACTACACTGATGAACAGGGACGCTACACTACACTGACGAACAGGGGCGCTACACTACACTGACGAACAGGGGCGCTACACTACACTGACGAACAGGGGCGCTACACTACACTGACGAACAGGGGGGCTACACTACACTGACGAACAGGGGCGCTACACTACACTGACGAACAGGGGGGCTACACTACACTGACGAACAGGGGCGCTACACTACACTGACGAACAGGGGGGCTACACTACACTGACGAACAGGGGGGCTACACTACACTGACGAACAGGGGCGCTACACTACACTGACGAACAGGGGGGCTACACTACACTGACGAACAGGGGGGCTACACTACACTGACGAACAGGGGCGCTACACTACACTGACGAACAGGGGCGCTACACTACACTGACGAACAGGGGCGCTACACTACACTGACGAACAGGGACGCTACACTACACTGACGAACAGTGACGCTACACTACACTGACGAACAGGGGCGCTACACTACACTGACGAACAGGGGCGCTACACTACACTGACGAACAGGGGCGCTACACTACACTGACGAACAGGGGCGCTACACTACACTGACGGACAGGGGGGCTACACTACACTGACGAACAGGGGCGCTACACTACACTGACGAACAGGTGCGCTACACTACACTGACGAACAGGGGCGCTACACTACACTGACGAACAGGGGCGCTACACTACACTGACGAACAGGGGCGCTACACTACACTGACGAACAGGGGGGCTACACTACACTGACGAACAGGGGCGCTACACTACACTGACGAACAGGGGCGCTACACTACACTGACGAACAGGGGCGCTACACTACACTGACGAACAGGGGGGCTACACTACATTGACGAACAGGGGCGCTACACTACACTGACGAACAGGGGCGCTACACTACACTGACGAACAGGGGCGCTACACTACACTGACAAACAGGGGGGCTACACTACACTGACGAACAGGGGCGCTACACTACACTGACGAACAGGGGCGCTACACTACACTGACGAACAGGTGCGCTACACTACACTGACGAACAGGGGCGCTACACTACACTGACGAACAGGGGCGCTACACTACACTGACGAACAGGGGCGCTACACTACACTGACGAACAGGGGGGCTACACTACATTGACGAACAGGGGCGCTACACTACACTGACGAACAGGGGGGCTACACTACACTGACGAACAGGGGCGCTACACTACACTGACGAACAGGGGGGCTACACTACATTGACGAACAGGGGCGCTACACTACACTGACGAACAGGGGGGCTACACTACACTGACGAACAGGGGCGCTACACTACACTGACGAACAGGGGCGCTACACTACACTGACGAACAGGGGCGCTACACTACACTGACGAACAGGTGCGCTACACTACACTGACGAACAGGGGCGCTACACTACACTGACGAACAGGGGGGCTACACTACACTGACGAGCAGGGGCGCTACACTACACTGACGAACAGGGGCGCTACACTACACTGACGAACAGGGGGGCTACACTACACTGACGAACAGGGGCGCTACACTACACTGACGAACAGGGGCGCTACACTACACTGACGAACAGGGGCGCTACACTACACTGACGAACAGGGGGGCTACAATAAACTGACGAACAGTGACGCTACACTACACTGACGAACAGGGGGGCTACAATAAACTGACGAACAGTGACGCTACACTACACTGACGAACAGGGGCGCTACACTACACTGACGAGCAGGGGGGCTACAATAAACTGACGAACAGTGACGCTACACTACACTGACGAACAGGGACGCTACACTACACTGACGAACAGGGGCGCTACACTACACTGACGAATAGGGGCGCTACAATCAACTGACGAACAGGGGGGGCTACACTACACTGACGAACAGGGGGGCTACAATAAACTGACGAACAGTGACGCTACACTACACTGACGAACAGGGGGGCTACAATAAACTGACGAACAGTGACGCTACACTACACTGACGAACAGGGGGGCTACACTACACTGACGAACAGGGGCGCTACACTACACTGACGAACAGGGGCGCTACACTACACTGACGAACAGGGGCGCTACACTACACTGACGAACAGGGGCGCTACACTACACTGACGAACAGGGGCGCTACACTACACTGACGAACAGGGGCGCTACACTACACTGACGAACAGTGACGCTACACTACACTGACGAACAGGGGCGCTACACTACACTGACGGACAGGGGGGCTACACTACACTGACGAATAGGGGGGCTACAATAAACTGACGAACAGTGACGCTACACTACACTGACGAACAGGGGGGCTACAATAAACTGACGAACAGTGACGCTACACTACACTGACGAACAGGGGGGCTACACTACACTGACGAACAGGGGCGCTACACTACACTGACAAACAGGGGCGCTACACTACACTGACGAACAGGGGCGCTACACTACACTGACGAACAGGGGGGCTACACTACACTGACGAACAGGGGCGCTACACTACACTGACGAACAGGGGCGCTACACTACACTGACGGACAGGGGGGATACACTACACTGACGAACAGGGGCGCTACACTACACTGACGAACAGGGGGGCTACAATAAACTGACGAACAGTGACGCTACACTACACTGACGAACAGGGGAGCTACACTACACTGACGAACAAGGGCGCTACACTACACTGACGAACAGGGGCGCTACACTACACTGACGAACAGGGGAGCTACACTACACTGACGAACAGGGGCGCTACACTACACTGACGAACAGGGGCGCTACACTACACTGACGAACAGGGGCGCTACACTACACTGACGAACAGGGGCGCTACACTACACTGACGAACAGGGGCGCTACACTACACTGACGAACAGGGGCGCTACACTACACTGACGAACAGGGGCGCTACACTACACTGACGAACAGTGACGCTACACTACACTGACGAACAGGGGCGCTACACTACACTGACGGACAGGGGGGCTACACTACACTGACGAATAGGGGGGCTACAATAAACTGACGAACAGTGACGCTACACTACACTGACGAACAGGGGGGCTACAATAAACTGACGAACAGTGACGCTACACTACACTGACGAACAGGGGGGCTACACTACACTGACGAACAGGGGCGCTACACTACACTGACGAACAGGGGCGCTACACTACACTGACGAACAGGGGCGCTACACTACACTGACGAACAGGGGGGCTACACTACACTGACGAACAGGGGCGCTACACTACACTGACGAACAGGGGCGCTACACTACACTGACGGACAGGGGGGATACACTACACTGACGAACAGGGGCGCTACACTACACTGACGAACAGGGGGGCTACAATAAACTGACGAACAGTGACGCTACACTACACTGACGAACAGGGGAGCTACACTACACTGACGAACAAGGGCGCTACACTACACTAACGAACAGGGGCGCTACAATCAACTGACGAACAGGGGGGCTACACTACACTGACGAACAGGGGCGCTACACTAAACTGACGAACAGGGGCGCTACAATCAACTGACGAACAGGGGGGCTACACTACACTGACGAACAGGGGGCTACACTACACTGACGAACAGGGGCGCTACACTAAACTGACGAACAGGGGCGCTACAATCAACTGACGAACAGGGGGGCTACACTACACTGACGAACAGGGGCGCTACACTACACTGACGAATAGGGGCGCTACAATCAACTGACGAACAGGGGGGGCTACACTACACTGACGAACAGGGGGGCTACACTACACTGACGAACAGGGGGGCTACGCTACACTGACGAACAGGGGGGCTACACTACACTGACGAACAGGGGGGCTACACTACACTAACGAACAGGGGGGCTACACTACACTGACGAATAATGACGCTACACTAAACTGACGAACAGGGGCGCTACAATCAACTGACGAACAGGGGCGCTACACTACACTGACGAACAGGGGCGCTACACTACACTGACGAACAGGGACGCTACACTACACTGACGAACAGGGGCGCTACACTACACTGACGAACAGGGGCGCTACACTACACTGACGAACAGGGGCGCTACACTACACTGACGAACAGGGGCGCTACACTACACTGACGAATAGGGGCGCTACAATCAACTGACGAACAGGGGGGCTACACTACACTGACGAATAATGACGCTACACTAAACTGACGAACAGGGGGGCTACAATCAACTGACGAACAGGGGCGCTACAATCAACTGACGAACAGGGGGGCTACACTACACTGACGAACAGGGGCGCTACACTACACTGACGAACAGGGGGGCTACACTACACTGACGAACAGGGGCGCTACACTACACTGACGAATAGGGGCGCTACAATCAACTGACGAACAGGGGGGCTACACTACACTGACGAACAGGGGGGCTACACTACACTGACGAACAGGGGGGCTACACTACACTGACGAACAGGGGGGCTACACTACACTGACGAACAGGGGGGCTACACTACACTGACGAACAGGGGCGCTACACTACACTGACGAACAGGGGGGATACACTACACTGACGGACAGGGGGGCTACACTACACTAACGAACAGGGGGGCTACACTACACTGACGAACAATGACGCTACACTAAACTGACGAACAGGGGCGCTACAATCAACTGACGAACAGGGGGGCTACAATCAACTGACGAACAGGGGCGCTACAATCAACTGACGAACAGGGGGGCTATACTACACTAACGAACAGGGGCGCTACACTACACTGACGAACAGGGGCGCTACAATCAACTGACGAACAGGGGCGCTACAATCAACTGACGAACAGGGGCGCTACAATCAACTGACGAACAGGGGCGCTACAATCAACTGACGAACAGGGGCGCTACAATCAACTGACGAACAGGGGCGCTACACTACACTAACGAACAGGGGCGCTACAATAAACTGACCAACAGGGGCGCTACACTACACTGATGAACAGGGGGACTACACTACACTGATGAACAGGGGGACTACACTACACTAACGAACAGGGGCGCTACAATAAACTGACCAACAGGGGGGCTACACTACACTGACGAACAGGGGGCTACACTACACTGACGACCAGGGGCGCTACAATCAACTGACGAATAGGGGCGCTACAAAAACCAAAAAGGGCGAGGTGGTGTTGGAGGGTGGGGGGGGGGGGCAAGTTCGGCTTTAACTGAGAATGAGCTGGGGAAGGCCGGTGAGGGGGGGGGGGGTCTGCCCACGAGTGGAACAACTAGTCCAGGACACGACCGTAAATTACCACCATTACTGAGCAAACGGATGTGAACACGATGCAAATTAGTTGCAGCGGCAGAATGAATATAGGCTAAGCAGCACCGTCAAGCCAATAGCGAACCCCGCCAACTCACATACAAAAATACTACATAAATTCAATCCGGAAATGCCTGATCTCAATACGGATTTACAATTATGCAATAATGCAATTATGCTATACTTACAATCGCAAAACAAGATAAACATAGCGCACTAGTTTATTGCGACGACCAACACTCACACGGGCTCGTTTCTAATACCCCACGCAAATGTCGAATAGAAGATTGCCATGCGGCTACTACGTTACTATATTAAGAGTGCAGTGTCGATCTGCCAGGCCAGTTTACCCGACGATATATATAGACTTATCGATTGATTGTTCATAATGCGGCCGTAATATCAGCGCGCGTAAAAAGTTCTGACGTCATTATCGATTTCCCTTCAACATGTAAACATTGATTCGCCCAAATTATAAATTTTATACGGAACTCAAAGGCAAATAACTCGTGAGCAATTTGATTCTTTCCCACTCGATCCCAAGTTGGTACGTTGCAATTGTATACCTACATGTAGCAGGAAATGAATTGCAATATTAAATAAAGATTCGCCACCTATCACATGGAGTAATCGATCATCCCTTTCTCGGCGGAATTAAAATCGTCGTGAACATCCCTTTCTCCGATGTGGAACGCCCGTTCTCGGCGGAAAATACAAGAACAGCGTATGGTGTAGGCAGAACAACTGCGTTTAGGAATGCAAGCATAGGCATACATCCAATCTGCTTATGTTTATCAAGCAGGCGAGAATCTAGTAATGTGCATGATCGCCATTGCAAGTTTAATAGAGTTGAGTATAATGCTGCTTTTGAGCACACAATGTCGACACAGTGGTTTGAATGACAAATTCCTTTCACCTACTTTGACTTTTCTCCTATATATATCGCATCAAATTCCTTACGCATTGTCGTTTAAGAAAGAGAAACTCTCTTTTAGTATATCGATCCATCGATATTGATCTATAAGCATTATAAACAGGGTTCCTAGCGTACTTCACATGTTCGTACGCAACCAAACTTGACAACGCCCTTTCTCCGAGCATGGCAACTCGCTTTCTCGGCCAGTGTCTACAAATGACAACGACGTTTCGGCAATGCTGACTGCAAATGGCAACTACATTTGACGTAACTTGTTATTTAGTAATAGACAGTTTCGATATTATTCACATTATTGAGGTAGATGACCATGGGGTGAGAAACTTGGCAATGGTTGGTGGGTGGGCGAGTTTCTGATCCAGGGCATTGAATTCTTTCATTGAGATAAGTACCAGTAGACCCCATAATACATTGCAAAAGGATATTTTGTCATTGTGACTAAATTTTAGATTTTGACAACCTAGATTGGAGGGTGCAAGGGTATTTCCGTTCCTCGGGAACGGGCTTTTCATTTCACCCTGAACTGGGGATGGGGAAAATAATTCTTCGTTACCTCAGAATGGGGTATTTTCCGACCGTCGTGACCGAGGATTTTTATTAATCGTGAATCGTGAATTTGAATATTAAACAACCATGAATCGGGAAATCGCCAATTTAATCATTTATTCTCCTTTTCTTTGTATATTATATCGTGATGTGTTTGTGAGCGACTTTTCACATATGCAGGTGTCGTGTCAGCTCGTCATAACAGGCAGGTTGGACACGTAGATGCATATTTTACTTGTTGAAACCATAAAGTGGAGCAAGGAACCAAAACGTATTTGCATTATTGATAAAATAGTGAAAGAATGTGGACAATTCCGCCGAGAACGGGATGTTCATCGCCGAGAACGGGACGTTCACCGCCGAGAACAGGCGTGTTCGCCGAGAAAGGGACCATCGATTACTCCATGTGACCTGTAGTCCAATTGTTCGACCAAAAGACGAGCAGTGGTGCCATCTAGTGTCGCATATAGAGGCCCTGGAACCAGAACCGGAAATGGAGACGGCTAACTATGGGAACGCTGTCCCCATACTGACCACGTGCTACGTATCTGTTGTCACAAATAGAGCACCCCAACTCGCAAAAATGACTTCGTTGGAAGCGTTGCATAACGTTATGGGATATGAGGAGTTGAGAGGGCTGTGGCGCCCGGAAAAAGATGTTTTCTATGACTATGTATGGCGACGTCATTGAAAACTGCAAGTTCAGATACGCATTTATATACGCTTTATACGTCAATTTACCGCTATTATCTAGCGGTAATATCGCTAGATAGATAATCCGCTATAACAGCATTTCATTCTCCCGCCAGATGTCGCCTCACATCACTGACGCGTTTACAGCACGCCCTCTCCCTGGATATTGCTGACGCCGTGCCCACCCCCACCCCCGCCCCCACCACCCTCTTCCCGCACTAACAACCCTATTAAAAAGAGTGCATCGTCCGCTTTGTAGGGTGGCATATTTGTGCCACTCGCTATCTCGCATTCTCGCTTGGCACAAAAAGGGCGCGCACGCGAGAACGCGAGAAGGTGAGAGTGAGATCGCGAGGGCGAGAACGCGAAAACGAGATTAATGCGTGGGCGAGATTAATCTCGCAAAGTTCTCGCCTCGCGCATTCTCGCCTCGCGTACTCTAGCCTCGCGCATTCTCGCCCCCCGTATACTCTCGCGATCTCGCCTCAGGTTGTGCCAGGCGAGAATGCGAATGGCACATATATGTCATCATAAGAATGCGAGGGCGTTCTCGCCCTTGCGATCTCACCCACACTTCCTCGCGATCTCACCGTCACTTCCTCGCGATCTCACCCTCACTTTCTCGCGTTCTCGCCCTCGCGTTCTCGCGTGCGCGCCTTTTTTGTGTCAGGCGAGACTGCGAGATAGCGAGTGGCACAACAATTCCACCACATTAGGCATATATAGCTAGCTTTGGGTGCAAGCACCCAACAAATTATCGCTGGTTACATATGATGTGAACACTATCCTCCCGTATCATAAGACATAATTCCCAGAACCGCCCCATATTCAATTTCACATGCCTAGATCTATAGCAGTAGGCCTATGCTATCGGCGACACCTGAAACGAACTTACAAAAGCGTATACAATATATGAATCGCTGGCTTCCGTATTCCCTACGTTCAACGTTCACGTAATTGGTCACATTTCATAAGGTGAAACTTGTCTCTTCGTCATCAGCCCTCTTAAAATAGCCATGACCGTCGTTATCAACGTACCACAAGCCATCGTTAGGATCGAGCGCTTTTATCGACTTTCTACCGTTCCCGCCTTTATATTCGTCTGGCTCTGGCATCGGTGCCAGGCAGCGCTTTACACCGGCCGGGACCGGTGACTGCTATATGATATTCTTGACTAACGCCAGTGTGAGCTAGCCGGCTGAATGACGTCGACACGGCTCTCCGATCTCTGCGGGGTTGGGGTTCGTCGCCTTGGCGAAAGCCTGTTATATATACGAGATGGGGAGGATATTAGATGCGAAGTGTGCTGAAAAGGTGCATGTTTGTGGCGTGAAAATTCATCGAGATTGGTTGGGTTTGGTTGGTTGGTTTGGTTGGTTGTGTACTTGCACTGGGATGAACGGCTCAGACTCAATTATGTTCTTATATTCAGTGTATTACCGATCGTCCCAGAATTAACAAAAGATAATCCGTTGACAAATCAATACTTGCTGCTTAATTTGCAACATATATAAAGGCCAATAAATTATAACGCTAAAGATACCCACGTCATTCTTTGTCTTCAATCTTGAAGACCGAGTTACCATTGAAAAAGAGCGTTTTCGCTCCAAAAATAGGGGGGCCGGGGTGGGGGGTGAGACCCCCAAGACCCCCCCGGATCCGCCCCTATTAAATAAGAGCCATGCATGCGTATATATATATATATATATATATAGGGGGGGGGGCGGGGTAGGGGGGTTGGCAGGGGGGCGCCCGCCCGCCCCCCACCCCCCGGTCGCAAGTTTTTCAGAGCGCACAATCCTCGGTGGGAAGCTTCAGAGAGCAACCCCCCCCCCTCCTTGGCCAATTCCTAGATCCGCCCCTGTATATATATACAACGGGTGAATTTTTGCTGGTGTCAATAATGTATATGCACACTGCATGAGCAGTCAATTAAATATGCCCTAGCTTGTGCTATTGGACTAAGTATCTGGGCTACGTACAGCATGGATATGATACACATGTATTTATTTATCTTCTGGCCATAAAACGACAGCGTTATGATTGATTGTACACAGTACTTCCGTTTGTGTTATTTCTCTGCTTATAAAGTCACCCAATTTGATGAGTAATCTTATGGTTGTCTAATCGCATTAGCGAGTTTAACATGTACATGTATGAACGAACGAGTTTTGAAACGTCACCGAGTTCACCTCGCTCAATGTTTTTCCTGCAAAATCGTATTTACGTCAAAAGTGGCGGCCGGTGCGAAACCGCGGCCCGGCTGACAAGTGCGTGTGCGCTGCTAGCTCTGTTTGGTGATGACGTCATTCGGCTTAGGCTGACAGCCGGGTGAGGTGTGGAAGACATGGTTTGGAGCAAGGGGGTGAAATTCCGCCGAAATGGGGTAAACAAGGGGCCTGGGATGTCCGTGATTGCGGGGTGGCAACATTTGGGGTAAAGCTTGGTCATGGCAGACCGGCCAAAGCCACCAATACGTGTAGGATTCTACGAGATAGAGCGAACCATCGGACGAGGAAACTTTGCTGTGGTCAAACTCGGGCGGCATAGGATAACCAAATCTGAGGTAAGGCGTAAGCTGATATAAAAAAAAAATTGCCTGGATCTGAGGTCAGAGATGCTTTTTGCATGTAGCCTAGATCTAATTTTAAGACAAATGATGCAAATGAGATTGCGAGACAATAGCTTCATAAAAGTGTGGATGACTGCATCAGCAGCTTTCACACTATTTAAACTTCTTGGACTTTAAATCCTGATGCTAGTGTTAGGCAGCGCATGCAGTCCGGATCATGGCGGATGGACTGATAGAAAAGAAATCTGCTGATTGGCCAGAGAGCGTGAGCCCACTGAGTGACCAGGATTGGAACTGTTCATATGATATCTAATCAATCAGCCCTCTAATTAATCTAATTATTATATGAGATATATAATCTAACTTCTAAGCAGTGGTTAATATTGAATTATATCAATAAGCTTATATATATATATATATATATATAATAATTGGACCAGTAATTGCGCAGATATCAGTGATTGTGCACTAAGCCAAAGGTGGTATAAATAATTTTAGATCGCTCGGAATATTACAAAATAGACGTCAACATAGCTGTGACACATGAAGGCATCCGTCCAGTAAAAGTTTGGATACAAGTTCATATGAATAAAATCAGATTTATGCAAGTGCGCAATCTCTGGTACCTGCACAATCACTTGTTTACCTTCTATACATATATTGAATTATGTCAATAAGCTAATAGATCTATATATATTGATAGATGTCAATAAATTATTTAATTATTTTAAAATAACTTAATTAAGCTTCTAAGCTGTTGACAATTATAATTAATAAAGAACTTCAAGGATAGCCTTGTTAGAGCACTAGCAATGAGCGCTCTGGCCATGTGAGCACGCTGAGAGCTTAATGGCACATGGATCAGTAGTTCTAGGCCTGCTGCAGTCATGTCTGTATGGTCGCAGGATCAAGATTCTGTGTCCTTCTTTACAAAGAGTACTGGGTTACCCTGGAGATATGCCTCCTCTCTGGTTAAAGTGTCCTGAATATATATATACAACTATGCAACCAAGAACTGCCGCATCTAGACTTGGAAGTATTATATTATTCATATTTACTACAGGCCATAGTTCTATTATCTGATTTGCATTTGTTTGCAGTTTTTATCACTTTATCTTTAATGGCAAGTTCATTAACTAGATCTATATATATCATTCAATATGTGGCTAGCTGATTTTGATCACATAATTACTAGAATCAACCTAGTTAAGCTCACAGATTTTTTGGTGGTGGTGGGGGGAGCAAGCTTAGTCCATCTCCTGATCACATATAATCATTAATGAATGATGGGAAGAAATAAGGTAATCTCTGATAAGGTTTGAATGAAATAGTCAGTTGAGAATGATTTCAATGTGACTGTTTATTAACCCTTTTGCATTTATATCACATGTCATGTATATGTCAGAAGTTTTTCCATTCACATGAGCCTGCCCTAGTTTCACAAGTGCAGTTTAGCCAACTACTGGGGTTAGTTAGCATTCTGGATGCTAAAGTTACCATGTAAATGATATGTCAGTTTAGCAGACTAAGTCCAATACCCTGCTAAACTGCATTCATAAAACAGGCACCTGAAATGCTACATATTATATGAATTTACTGATAACATTGGCAATAGCCAGCGTAGCCAGCAGTCTTGTCCATCAAATCTTGCTTGAATGTAAAATCAAAAAGGTGGTACCAAATGCTCATTCTTTATGTGCACAACCATCTAGATTAAAATACCCATATTTTGTTTCAATGCCGCGCAAAGTTTTACACAGTGTAGAATAGACTATTGCAGGCCTATACATAATCCAACTACTGGTAGGTGCATTATCTATACAGAAGAGGCCTCATGTTTCAGTGGTCTGGCTTGCAGTGTTCAGGCATGGTTGAGAGCCATGTTAAGTGTTCGTGTTTATGTCCTGGTGCAGCTACACCAATCCAGGATCCAAGGGTCTAATTACACCAATACAATACAGCAGAAACATCCCTAATGAGAACTCAGGTCATGATAGAATCATGCCAGTTAATTTATCGCTATTGGAGTTACTTACTTTCTTATCTATAATCATGATAATGTGTATATGGTGAATGACAGCTTTCCATTAGGATGACATACTGTGAACTGTGGCTGCAGGTAGCTCCCGTACTGAACATGCTGAATATGTCTCATAGATCCTGCAGCTACAAGCTTACATATAATTAATTAATAAGAATGTTGTGTGCCAAAGTATGTAACATTTGTCTTTCTCTTTTTTTGTGGTATTAAGAGCTTAGTTATATATAGCAAGAGTGCCAGCAATATATATATTAGAAATTTTATGTTTTTTTGAACACCCATTGCCTCAGCCCACTTTTGTACACATCATGACATGCAGGCTAAAAATTGGGCTGTACCCTTTTATTAATTAATTAATGACCAAGTGTATTATTCACAGCAATATTTAACAGCAGACCAATGAAAGGTCAGGTCGAAAGTCCATCATGGTGACAAAATTCGTGTCCGGGGTGAGTTCCCAGGCCGCATCCTTGTAACGGTATCCATCCTTGTCATGTAATAGAGGAAGGCCGCGCGGACGGGTGAGGGTGTGTGGGGTTGGTGGGGGGGGGGTACGTCGGGGCGGCTCGCTCGCCACAGAAGCAGTGCAAGGTTGGAAGGTCCACCCAAATGGTCTAGTGGTTAACCCGCCCGAGTGCCTTGTCGAGCGAGCTTGATCTGCTAGGCCAGCCATCGTCCCATGGTTCGGGGTGGGGGGGGGGGGGCACTACTGATCGGGGGAGTGGTTGGCGCGGGGTTAAAGTACCGTAGGTAATTTAGATCCTGGGTTCGAATCCGCAACCTTGGGAAGGTAATCCGGAGCATGTGTCATCCCTACATCCTTCAACGTATCGGAAGGCTCATTAAATTGGCCAATATTGCCGCTATATGCAAATTTGAAACAAAAAGATGGCTCCGCTGTATCCTTGATCCCCTCCCTCCCCCCCTCCCCCCTCCCCCCTCCCCCACGGTCCTTCACTCGATTTTACCCTCACTGGTTATAAAATGTTAGTCTCAAACGAAGTGACCGACGCAACGGCGGGGACTGGGAGAGCCACACCTTGTGGTGGGTTGGTTGGTTGTACATATTCAGGAAGCTTTAACCACTTGGTCATATCGCGCCAATGGGAGACGGAAGGGAGAGCGGAGCCAAGTCCCTGGGGGTAACCCCCTACTCTTTGCGAAGAAGGACATGTCATCTTTATCCTGCGACCTCACAGACATGGCCACAGCGGGGCGCGAACCATCGATCCACTTGTCGTTAGGGTCTCAGGTGGCCAGAGCTACCGGGCCGGCCCCAACGCCTTGTGAAGTTACCAAAAGGCTTCGTTGTTACCGGGTCAGCTTTACCTCTCTCACAGCATATGGCCCGATATGAAACTTTGGGAGCTAGTTACGTAATCCGTTAAACCCCGATGAAATTACATTGTCTCGTCCTGGCTTATGTGGAAGATTCGCGAGGATGGGATGTGTGGACGGGGTTTGGTGTTCGGGTTGAGCGGGGGAGATTGGAGTGGGGGTGGGGGGGGGGGGGGGAAGTTGGGGGGGACTTTGTGGCGACAATTTTTTTGCCTCATCCCAGCTTTGTCTGGGCATACTGGTTTCGATCGGCCTTCGGGTTTTCTGCCGTCGTACTTTTTGTCACCTTGAACAGCAGGCGTGTGACATGTGCTAATTAGATACCTACCTGCGATAGAGCTCCGATATAGATACGATAAAAACGGTCTTGGCACACACACACACATACTTGTATAAGGGTATATATATATAGTCTGGGTTTTGTTTTCAATTAAATAGGACGATTTAGACTTTGAAGGCCATTTCGCTATAAACACGGTCTTGGCACACACGTATATTTAGCCTGATTGTTTCAATTACATAGGACGCTTTAGCCTCAGGTTGTATCGCTACAAAGGAAATGGTCAAGGTAGAGAGGATCCGTGACTCCGGGAGTAACTATCCATTCGTTGCGGAGAATGAAGGCCTTGAATCATGCACAACATAGACCTTTACAAAGCGCACTCGACAACAGCTGAACACGCTAACTACCTAGACGATGGGGTGACCCCTTTGACCAGAGTGAACGGAGTTCCCCTTGGATACTAGACGATGAGGTGACCCCTTTGACCAGAGTGAACGGAGTTCCCCTTGGATACTAGACGATGAGGTGACCCCTTTGTCCAGAGTGAACGGAGTTCCCCTTGGATACTAGACGATGAGGTGATCCCTTTGACCAGAGTGAACGGAGTTCCCCTTGGATACTAGACGATGAGGTGACCCCTTTGACCAGAGTGAACGGAGTTCCTCTTGGATACTAGACGATGAGGTGACCCCTTTGTCCAGAGTGAACGGAGTTCCCCTTGGATACTAGACGATGAGGTGACCCCTTTGACCAGAGTGAACGGAGTTCCCCTTGGATACTAGACGATGAGGTGACCCCTTTGACCAGAGTGAACGGAGTTCCCCTTGGATACTAGACGATGAGGTGACCCCTTTGACCAGAGTGAACGGAGTTCCCCTTGGATACTAGACGATGAGGTGACCCCTTTGTCCAGAGTGAACGGAGTTCCCCTTGGATACTAGACGATGAGGTGACCCCTTTGACCAGAGTGAACGGAGTTCCCCTTGGATACTAGACGATGAGGTGATCCCTTTGACCAGAGTGAACGGAGCTCCCCTTGGATACTAGACGATGAGGTGATCCCTTTGACCAGCGTGAACGGAGTTCCCCTTGGATACTAGACGGTGAGGTGACCCCTTTAACCAGAGTGAACGGAGTTTGGATACTAGACGGTGAGGTGACTCCTTTGACCAGAGTGAACGGAGTTCCCCTTGGATACTAGACGATGAGGTGACCCCTTTGTCCAGAGTGAACGGAGTTCCCCTTGGATACTAGACGATGAGGTGACCCCTTTGACCAGAGTGAACGGAGTTCCCCTTGGATACTAGACGATGAGGTGAACCTTTTAACCAGAGTGAACGGAGTTCCCCTTGGATACTAGACGATGAGGTGATCTCTTTGACCAGAGTGAACGGAGTTCCCCTTGGATACTAGACGGTGAGGTGAACCTTTTAACCAGAGTGAACGGAGTTCCCCTTGGATACTAGACGGTGAGGTGACTCCTTTGACCAGAGTGAACGGAGTTCCCCTTGGATACTAGACGATGAGGTGACCCCTTTGTCCAGAGTGAACGGAGTTCCCCTTGGATACTAGACGATGAGGTGACCCCTTTGACCAGAGTGAACGGAGTTCCCCTTGGATACTAGACGATGAGGTGACCCCTTTGTCCAGAGTGAACGGAGTTCCCCTTGGATACTAGACGATGAGGTCATTCCTTTGTCCAGAGTGAACGGAGTTCCCCTTGGATACTAGACGATGAGGTGACCCCTTTAACCAGAGTGAACGGAGTTCCCCTTGGATACTAGACGATGAGGTGAACCTTTTAACCAGAGTGAACGGAGTTCCCCTTGGATACTAGACGATGAGGTGATCCCTTTGACCAGAGTGAACGGAGTTCCCCTTGGATACTAGACGGTGAGGTGAACCTTTTAACCAGAGTGAACGGAGTTCCCCTTGGATACTAGACGATGGGGTGACCCCTTTGACCAGAGTGAACGGAGTTCCCCTTGGATACTAGACGATAAGGTGATCCCTTTGACCAGAGTGAACGGAGTTCCCCTTGGATACTAGACGGTGAGGTGACCCCTTTAACCAGAGTGAACGGAGTTCCCCTTGGATACTAGACGGTGAGGTGACCCCTTTAACAAGAGTGAACGGAGTTTGGATACTAGACGATGAGGTGACCCCTTTGACCAGAGTGTACGGAGTTCCCCTTGGATACTAGACGATGAGGTCATTCCTTTGACCAGAGTGAACGGAGTTCCCCTTGGATACTAGCCGATGAGGTGACCCCTTTGACCAGAGTGAACGGAGTTCCCCTTGGATACTAGACGATGAGGTGACCCCCTTGACCAGAGTGAACGGAGTTCCCCTTGGATACTAGACGGTGAGGTGACCCCTTTGACCAGAGTGAACGGAGTTCCCCTTGGATACTAGACGATGAGGTCATTCCGTTGACCAGAGTGAACGGAGTTCCCCTTGGATACTAGACGATGAGGTGACCCCTTTGACCAGAGTGAACGGAGTTCCCCTTGGATGATAGACGATGAGGTGATCCCTTTGACCAGAGTGAACGGAGTTCCCCTTGGATACTAGACGGTGAGGTGATCCCTTTGACCAGAGTTTCTCTTTCCATATGGGGCACATTACATGACATTCGTCTCCTTATCCCAGCAATTTCCTTGGCCTGGTTCAGGTCATTTGAGCACGAATGTGGCACGTACGCTGCGTGGGACGTGCGACAGTACAACATACGCTGTTCGCTACCTAAGAACATAAGTGACTTGGTCGTTGCTACAGTAGAACATACGCTACGTAAGGACGCAAACTACGTAGGACGTTCTACAGTACAACATACGCTACGCAAAGAGGTAACGTACGTCAGCCGTTCTACAGTAGGCAGTAGAACCTACGCTATGCGAGGACGCACACTACATAAGACGTTCTGCAGTAGAACCTACGCTATGCGAGGACGCACACTACATACGACGTTCTGCAGTAGAACCTACGCTACGCGAGGACGCAAACGTAGTGCGTTATACAGTGGAACCTACGCTACGTGAGGACTCAAACATAGTGCCTTATACAGTGGAACCTACGCTACGTGAGGACGCAAACGTAGTGCGTTATACAGCGGAACCTACGCTACGTGAGGACGCAAACATAGTGCGTTATACAGTGGAACCTACGCTACGTGAGGACGCAAACGTAGTGCGTTATACAGTGGAACCTACGCTACGTGAGGACGCAAACGTAGTGCGTTATACAGGGGAACCTACGCTACGCGAGGACGCAAACATAGTGCGTTATACAGTGGAACCTACGCTACGCGAGGACGCAAACGTAGTGCGTTATACAGTGGAACCTACGCTACGTGAGGACGCAAACGTAGTGCGTTATACAGCGGAACCTACGCTACGTGAGGACGCAAACGTAGTGCGTTATACAGTGGAACCTACGCTACGTGAGGACGCAAACATAGTGCGTGATAAAGTGGAAACACGCGCTATGTAAAACGTTCTGCAATATAACGCACGCCACTTGAGGCAGTCGGTCTGCGGACCGAGAGTCAATTGTCCGTATTTAGGCTTCGTCGTGGTGCCGTCACCGCTCAGTGCAGCGCCCTAATAAATGTTGGACCGAAATGACTGAGCCGAGCGCCATCTCATGCATACATTGCTGGCATAGTCCTCGTCTGTCTCTGCATACTGTGTATTGTGTGTGTTGGCCAATGAGGGCTGCACCCGTCGCTCCCAGAAAAGTTATCCCAGAGAGCGGGGATAGTAACCCCGCCTTTGCGTCGTCATTCCAATCCCGATAACAGACCGATCCAGACTCCGACAGGGGCCGCCTCGATAGCTCAGTGGGTTAGAGCGCTCGCATTGAGGCGTTAACGCGTCCTGAATAACCAACCAACCACACTCCGACACTAAGCCCCGCCCACGCTGTTTTCGTCCGAGTCCTTTTTCCCTAAGCGTGAGTTTGAATTGACAATCATAACTGATGGTAGGTACACGTGAGCAGTACTCATCTCTGAAACTGACAACAAAGCGACATGCTGCTTTGTTTGTCCGACCTAACGCACGTGGGAAACCTTTTTTCGCCGCATGATTGGATACTAACAACAGTGACGTCAGTGAATGATAGACAGCCTGGATCGGTCTATTGAACGCTTCCTGCGAAGTGTCGCTGTGTACCATAGGTGTTAACCGATAGGCGGAGGCAGCCATATGGCTACCCCTCGTGTTGTCTTGGCCTTCGCAGCCAGTGCTAGGCTGTGTGTAGCCAGTCAGAAATCAGCTGACTCGTAGTTTTGTCGGCTGGTCAGCAGGCAGGCGAGTAACCAAGCAACCGGCGGCAGGGTGGTGAAAACAACGGTTTTTTTGGCCCGCCAGGAAGCCCGCTTCCGTCTCTGCAAGTTGTCTCCCCCCCCCCCCCCACCCGTCCCCTCTCACCTATCCCCCGGCGAGGAGGAGTGGAGGCGGGTGGGGGGGGGGGGTGGCAACACACACAGGCACACACAGACTATTGACCCTCCCCCGCCCCCCCCCCCCCGGATCCACGCTGATGTGAGAGGAATTCGGACTATCTGGGTCAAGTTATATCAACGGGATATGATCCCTGCTATTATAGGCGAGCTACCTCCCTCCCACCCGCCCTGGTACTCCCCATGGCAGGCGGCCGCCGGAGAATCAACAGCTGTGATGCGAGGAACCAAACTTGCGTCATGAAACATTCCGGGAACAATTTCCTTCCATCCACCACTATTCCTTCACCCCCCACAGCCGCCGGGAAAGAATCAGTTCAGTGACCAGTCGTTGTAACTGGTGCAACGCAGTAGGCATTCTTTAAACGATAAAGTGATCAGGGGTTGTTGCAGATCTGTGGTTTACATCTGCGTTTTTCGTTTTCTATGCCTCCCTGGTGTAGCGGTTAGCGCACTAGACGACGTATCAATATATCATGGGTTTGAATCCGGGCCAGGGAGCCATATATCTGTGTTTTTCTTATACCTGGGTTCGGGGGCCTTCTGGTGTAGTGGTTAGCGCACTAGACGACAGATCAATAGATCCTGGGTTCGGTCTGTAGATCCTTGGTTCGCTTTCTGGTGTAGTGGTTAGCACACTAGACGACAGATCAATAGATCCTGGGTTCGAATCCCCACCAGGGAACCTAATCTGGGGCAGGTGTCATCTTTCATCGTCCCAGGATAGCTTAGTACTGGTTGAGAGAAGCTGCAGGATGCTTAAAGAAAGTGTGTTCAAACCATGGTACCTGAACTTGACTCGGACAAGTTTCATCCGATACCTTTACATTGTCACGGGAAGTTTCTTTGCCTTACATAGCCTTCATGTGCACGCAAGTGGCCTAAACCACCAATGTGTCCTGCCATTTCGTTTTATTACTCAGCGAGAAAACTACTATATATATATGAGTGAGTTTAAGCCTATTACACAGTATATATCTATATCAGTATGTATACTTGACACGGCGGTCGTCTTCCGGTTACGTGGTGATTCGTCTGTAGTAACTCCGCCTCGGTTTGGTGTGCCGTATTCGGTGTCCTATAATACGCACTATGGTTGCATGTACTGCTGCGAATCCTGCACCCAGGGCGATTGTAGCGGCGAACTCTGTCAATGCTGTAGAGTTTGTACGCTACGTATTCTATAGACATGGACTACGTTCGATTTGTTGGTATGCTTTGGCGGCAGGATGTGCACAATGGTATCCATTAACGTCGATATGTATGCATATATGTATACATTTAAGTTACCATTTCAACACATTTGGCCGGGGAGGGTTCCGTCAGCGAACCTAAGCCTAATAGGCCTAACACAAGAAATCAGATGCGTTCTGTCACAATTATAACTTTTACAAGAATTTACAGCTGATTTGACTTTTTTTTCAAGAATCTTGAAATTTGCCCCCGGCCGACAGCAGCGGTAAAAGGTAGCTTGCGTAGCGCCACTGTGCGGGGAGCTTGATAATTCACAAGGCCTCGGAAGAAGCAGATTGCGCAGGCGTATTGAGGGCACGTAGCAATAGATTGTCCAATGTTTTTCGGTTTCAGGACACATATACACGTACCCTGGGAACCAATAATGGGATATGTAGTTCAGGTATCGAAAAGTCGTCTGCTCCGCCACCGTTTTCCCGCCCTTTGTTAGCAGGTCGCGGACGAAAGAAAGAAAGACGATGGGCCTCACCCGAGCGTCTGTGACGTAAGGGATTGTTCTGCTGTCCAAACAAAAACAATCGGTTGGCAAGGCGAGGCGAGGCTAGGCGAGCGCATAGCCATGCGCCAGTGTGTCGTGCTTCCCTGCCTTGCTCTCTTGTTTCCATCCGCATCTCTCTGAGTGCTTTATCTAGTCCTTTGACTCTCAATGTCTGCTTCCTCCAGGCATTTTGTCTGTGTGGATTTCTCCACTATCTTTATGTTTCTCTGTCTGATTTATTCCAGGAATGTATGTGTTTCTTTGTTTGATTATTTCATGCGTCTTTGTCTTCCTATGTCTGCTCTGTCCGTGCGTTTCTCTCTGTCTGGTTTCTCCATCCTCTTTGTATTCCTTATGTCTTTTTTCACTCTTTGCTATCTAAGTGTCTTTGTGTTTTCTTTTTTTGTGTTCTCCAGGCCTCTATCTCCGCTTTCTACAGGCGTCGATCTGTCTTTGTATGTTTATCGCTGTCGCTTCCTCCTGCTCTTGTGATTTCCCTTCTAGGTCTCTTCTAGACAGGCCAACAAAATATGGGGCTGAACCCTGGCACCTGCATCTGTTTGACCCAGCCCCGTCTATCATCTCGAGAGTTCCCATGGCCCAGTTTAGCACAAAGTCGGCATAAAGGGCCAACATTTCATCTCGCTTGCCTCGAGATCTGTTTTCTCTCACGCTCTTTTTCTCACTCAATCTGAATCTGCAATCTATTAATCGGTTTCCCACGTGGATTCTCTAGTTTTCTGGCGTCTTCCTTTTGTCGCTTTAGGGATTTCAGAGATGATTGAAGGGAAGTCTGAAAATGGAGGCTTTGGTCGATTAGATATGATGGTTCATAGTTCTCATGTGGAAGTGCAAGGGTGTGGGCACTCTCTGCCTTCTACTCACTCCGCTAGGGCTTCATTATATCTCTGTTGTCGCCTACGTCCTCAATGCATTTTCACACCCGCTCGCCAGGGCGGCGCTGCGCAAATCGATAGGAAAAATGCGTCGCGCATTTCTACAAATTAATGCTGGGACCCAGCCTAAGCCTAATAACACGGGAAATCAGGTGATGAAAAGAAAGAGTTCTGTCACAATTCTAACTTTTTCCAAGGGTACCAGATGTGTTTTGCTGTATTGAGTACACAAAGCTCGTTATTTTTATGTTTGATTCTTAAAAACTATAATGTTGCAAGAAATTACAGCTGATTTGACCTTTTTTCAAGAATCTTGAAATTTGCCCCCGGCCGACAGCAGCGGTAAAAGCGGAGCTTGCGTAGCGGCACCGTGCGGGGAACTTGGGGTGTGGGCTCAACTCTGGCGTATCCTGGGCGGACGGGATCCGCCCGTGCCTGTTGGCATATATACCATCTCCACTTTCGTCTTATCACCATTATGTGACGCATTAAAACGCATACCCGACAGCGTAATTAATGCTTCAAAGGTATGAACTGCGTAACCTTTTTTTTTCTCTCCGAACGCGCGATTTCATTTTTGCTGTTTTGGTCTCTCGCGAGCAGGTTCGCAGTTATTGACGTCACGTGGCTGATAATATTGGGAGGTTCGGCCGACATGGTTCCGTTGTAAAAACATCTTACGAGCCGACGATATCAGCTGATCGGAGCCGGAGTGTTGACTCGGCAACCGAATGCGAAGCCAGTCTGTCTTGGTTTTTAATTTTTAGTATTTTTCTTTTTTGGGGTGGGGTGCACCACTCTCCTTAACCGTGCTTCCTCAGGCCCAGGAATGCCACGGCTGATCTACTATTGTAACAGTCGAACGCCTAAATAGCGGTCACCATTTGAAATCCGTGAAATGTTTCATAAGGGACCGTAACTGAGATGCGGGCATTAGGAGCCGAATGCGTTTTTGGACCGAAATTATTGCTCGTTAAACAGGTACATGTACCTCAATTTGGGTGTAACGCGTTCACTGAAGACCGCGCTATGCTGTACTGTTTCAATCGCACAGTATTAGATTAGTTCACTGAATGAACGTTGTGTTCAAAGCCGAACTTAAAGCAAATCTGGATTATAAAGCTCCGGTACTGTGATCAAGCGAAGAAGCCCAGTCTCTGTTTCACTATCAGTTCGTACTGTTTCCGTAAGGCCTGAGCCTACTATTCTGAATGGGTGGGGACTGCTGAGGACTAATCTGATCAGGTCGACTGCAGAGGGCGTTGAGAGACACAATCACTAACTGATGCTTGCCTCAACTTATTGCACCGCCAGTTGTCTGGAAGTCTGGGTGAAGGTGTATTTGCAATTACTAACTGATGCTTGCCTCAACTTATTGCACCGCCAGTTGTCTGGAAGTCTGAAAGAAGGTGTTTTTGCAATTACTAACTAATGCTTGCACCCTCAGTTGTTTGGAAGTCTGGAAGAAGGTGTATTTGCAATTACTATATGATGCTTGTCTCAACTAATTGCACCGTCAGTTGTTTGGAAGTCTGGAAGAAGGTGTATTTGCAATTACTTACTGATGCTTGTCTCAACTTATTGCACCGCCAGTGGCCTGGACGTCTGGAAGAAGATGTATTTGCAATTTCTATCTGATGCTTGCCTCAACTTATTGCACCGTCAGTGGCCTAGAAGTCTGGAAGAAGGTGTATTTGCAATTACTAACTGATGCTTGCCTCAACGTATTGCACCGTCAGTTGTCTGGAAGTCTAAAAGAAGGTGTATTTAACTTTTGGAATGCCCAACAAAAGTTTACTGGAAAAAAGTTCTTTGGCAGTTGAAAGTGAAATTAATTGGTGTTTGAGGCCGCTTTTTGTGCTGGTCGTTGGACGTTCGAGAGATCAAAGCCAGATCGTAAACCAATGGGAAGAGGCATATCCTCGTGGGCTGCGAATGGGGGAAATTCCTTGCGGCGCTCAATGGGTAAGCGGGCTGAGCTGCAGATGAGCAGGTCGCGGGTTCGCGCCTTGGTACATGCATCTGGGTTATGTTTCACCCAATCCAATGTCATCGCTCCGTGAGTTACTCTTGTCACTCTTGCCACAATTTCACATTCGTGTTCCCAAGAGTATCGTAAAATGTGTTTCTGCGTTATGTATCCCTTCAATACATTTCATGTTTCCTTGTCTTGCAGGTGGCCATCAAAATTATTGACAAGACGAAACTGGACGAAGTCAACCTGAGGAAGGTGTACAGAGAAGTTCAAATCTTAAAGATGCTAGATCATCCAAACATCGTGAAGCTCTACCAGGTAAACTGCCATCACACTGTGTGAAGTAATATGTTCTGTAATTCTCATATTAAGGATCTCTTCTCCATGTCAAATAAGTGTATTCGGTCTTGAATTTTAATCCTGAAAGCCTGTGGGCTATCCGGAGGAAAGCAAATTTGTTCACCGGAGCAGAAGTTGGTGGCCGGCTTTATATCCCTGCTTTTTATGTTGAAATTGTTGTTTTATAGACTCAACGAGGTATGAAACATATATGCATCATAATTTTGAGATACTTTTAGTACTGATTCTAAAATGTAAAAAATCTAAGATGGCGCATGTAAGTAGGCTAATTTACATAAACACGTGTAAAATATGCTTTTATAACCAATATGGCGGGGAAGGGTTGCGTGAATTCTGAGTGAGGGGCACTCAAGCTTGACCGACCCAGGGATAAGTTATTTAATATCCAGGTATATGTATTCTCGTACTTCGCGATTGTTGTCATTGGTGATGGCAAAATAGTTATCTGAAACTCAACGTATTTTTCATCTTCCAGCAACATTAAAACGTGAATTGTAAAATGTGTTCTTTGATTGCCAGGTGATGGAAACGACGAATATGCTTTACCTGGTGTCGGAGTTTGCACCCAATGGGGAGATATTTGGTGAGTCTCTTTCATCGATACGTCTTATATTTATTACTGCTAGAAATACTCTCATAAATAGTATTGACAATCCTTCCTCCCGCCATGAACCACACAAGTATTTGGTGTTTTATGCCACTTTTGTGCTCACAAAAAGCTGAATTGGGCCGATGCGTCTTATCTCTGGGCCAATGACATGGAAGAAATTGCGAAGCGTTATTTTAATGAATGAATCGTTGATACGTATGAGAGTGGTTCTGCCAATATCCAGTGACGTGCTATTTTGATATATCTATGTGTGCATGCTGTTTGTTATATATGTACTTTCAGTGACTCCATGGTCGGCTCGATTCTATCTTTCTCGATCTTTAGTCTCATTTCTATTAGGCAAGCTATTGAAGGCGGTCGCTCTACTGGGTGGAGGTCGCGCTTTCGAGCCACTGGTGTCCAAAACCAAATCGCAGGGCGTCTCAGCCCGTAACCCAGATAACACGTTGGTTGTCAGACCCACAGATGCATGTTGGTGGTCAGACCCACAGATGTTGGTTGTCAGACCCACAGATGTTGATTGTCAGACCCACAGATGTTGGTTGTCAGAACCACAGATGTTGGTTGTCAGACCCACAGATGTTGGTTGTCAGACCCACAGATGTTGATTGTCAGACCCACAGATGTTGGTTGTCAGACCCACAGATGTTGGTTGTCAGACCCACAGATGTTGGTTGTCAGACCCACAGATGTTGGTTGTCAGACCCACAGATGTTGGTTGTCAGACCCACAGATGTTGGTTGTCAGACCCACAAGTGTTAGTTATCAGACCCACAGATGTTGTTTGTCAGACCCACAAATGTTGGTTGTCAAACCCACAGATGTTGGTTTTCAGACCTACAGAACATGATGTTAGAGCATATCTGTTGGTGTGACTGTGTACTGTGGTCTAGGCGGCAGACCGAGGTCTGGAATTAAACTATGATCCCTGCATCTGGGGCTTGTTTCCTTTAACGCCGCTGTATTGTCTGCAGCGTTTTGTTCTTGCCTAATTTACCCGTTGTACCTTAGTCTGCCAACATTTCAATTCTTTCGTTGTGCAGGTTTATTCCGTGAAACTACGATATATATATATGCTGTTACACATACCGCTGCCTGCCGGTATTGAAAATGTCCCGGCAACTCTTACGGTAAAATCCTCTCTAGCCATGACTGAAAATGATTCGCGAGCATTTGCCGCTTGATAGCGAATTCGCGACTGCGATGTGGGAACTACATTTCAGTGACATATAGCGGTCAGTTAAAAGTCGTCTAGGGGGCCTCCATGGTGTAGTGGTTAGCGCACTACACTGAAGACCGATAGGTCATAGGTTCGAACCCGGGCCCGCGCACTGAGGCATGTTCAGCCTTCACTGTCTCGGGAGGTTCCTTGAGCCAGTTCGGTACTTTAAGTTGGGCACAAAAGTGGCATTAAACACACACTTCATTTCATTTGAAGTCGTACAACTAACCGGACGTGACGGAAGCCTGTGGCGGTGAGATGTCGTTTTGCATGGCAACCCCTTTGGGAAAATGTTTCTTTTTCTCTCTCGGTTTGATCCTGCGTCTGCTCCCCTCTCCGGGACTACGACCGCCCCCTGCCCCTGCCCCCCCCCCCCTGCCCCTGCCCCTGCCCCTGCCCCTGCCCCTGCCCCTGCCCCTGCCCCTGCCCTGCCCCTGCCCCTGCCACTGCCCCTGCCCCTGGCCCTGCCATGCCATGCCATGCAAAGCCGACGGCTGTACCTCGCCTCCTGCATTTAGGCAGTGGATGATTTGTTTCCTGCGTTAAGTGCTTTGCACACTTCGGAGGACTCGTTAGAAGCGTGGTTTTGTGACTGACAGAGGGCGAGGAGAAAAAGATTAAGAGTGAGGGGTTGAGTGGCCGGGGGAAGGGGGGAGGGGAGGCGTGGGAGAGAGAGAGAGAAAGAGAGATAGGGAGAGGAGAAGGAAGAGGGGGAGGGAGGAAGTATGGGGAAGGGGGTGGGGGGGGGGGGGAGGCTGGGAGTTCACACCATCCAGTAGAAGAGAAGCAGCACGGTATCGTTGTGGTTACCACACTCGCTGACCTTATGGGACGTAACTTCTACAGACTGTACACACCGCGGAAACTTATTCTCCAGGACACGAATTGACCTCGGGGTCAAACAAAACAAGGAGCTGTCCAAGGGTGCACGACACCCCCCCCCCCCCCCACACCACCCTCACGACCCCAAACGCTCCACCACCCTCGCCACCCCACTCACCACCTTCACCACCCCACCACCGCTCCACAACCCTCACCACCCCCGCCACCACCCTCACGACCGCCACCACCACCCCACCACCACCCCACCACCCTCACGACCCCCACCGCTCCACCACGCTCATGACCCCCACCACCCCCACCACCCCCGCCACCACCGCCCCACCACCCCCACCTACGTGTTCCAGCGTTTATTTTCGACTATAATAGCGAGAAGGGGGGGGGGGGTGCAGGGTGTGTGTGAGGGGGGGGGGCTATAAACGGGGCGCGGTTTTGGGTAACGTTGAGAAGACGCGGGAAAGTAATCGCGTTGATCCCTTGTTGTTTTGCTATCAGCTGCGCCCCCTCCCCCCCCCCCCACACATTCTTCTCTGTCTCAGTACCCCCCAATCGCTCATCGCCGTCACCCCTCCCATAATCACCCTTCTCACCGTCATCTCTGACGTCCTGCATTTGCTTCTTTTCCTTCCCCCGCCCCGTTCCCCCTCCCCCCCCCCCTTCCCCCGCTCCGCCATCCTCCTCCTCACCAGCCGCCAAAGCACTCCCAGATGGGTCAATACCCTTTGGAGGTTTGCGGGCCAATGACGTCACGATGACATCACGACAGTAGTTTACTCATTATCGGCTGTTGATTTGGATCCTGCCTCCCTCCTCTGCCCCCCCCCCCTATTCTCCCTCCCTCTCCCTCCCCCCTCTCTCCACCTCTGCTTTATACTCGACCTCGCCCGGAAAGCCATGAAACCTCGACTGGGATTACCGGCTTATCTCCCCTGCTCCACCCCCACCTGACCCCCCCCCCCCTCCCTGCCCCCCCCCCCCTACCTCGCCGACCTAACGGAACGAACAAAAAACAAGAAAAGAAACGCGCACCAGTCGGTCGTCAATAGATAGAACGCCGGGTGACGACGTCACAATGACGTCACGATGACGTCACGATTGCTTGCGGGCCGCCGGGGACTGCGTGCCGCTAACGATGGGAGGTGCAGACCACTCCCTGCGACCCCGGTACGTCCATGTCTGGGTCTAATAGTCTATGATTTGTAGCGACAGTGATGGGGGGGGGGGAGGGGGGGAGGGCGGTGAGGAGTGGGGGGTAGGAAGGGGGACTGTGATCGGTTGGGCGAGTGGAGGGGAAGGGGGGAGGGGGGGGGATACAAATCGATACATCTTCAGCGGAGACTACTCATGCCGTCTGCCTGTGGGATGGACAGGCGCTAACTAAAGTCTTTTACACTATAGTTCGACGGATATGTGTAACCAACATCTATGAGGCCTTCCCTGTAACCCCCACCCGCTCACCCCCCCCCCCCCACGAAGAAGAAATGAGTGATACAAAATCTATCGTTCCCGAAGGTGTCGTGATTGATTCGCTGTTGGGGGCATGACGTCACAAAGGGATGGTGTCCTAAACGAAATAGTTGCATCCTCGAAAAAAAAAAAATGACTGCGGGAGATGATAACAATGGCATCCGTGAAGAAAACAAAGAGCTTCTGACGTCATGTTGACGTTATGGATGGCGAGTGTGTCTGCTCTAACGTGCTCCTCGGGAAAGAAATAAAACAGCGAGCTCAAGGAAAGCCGCGAAAAAAAAACACAAGAGAGAAGAAGTGAGAAGTTCCATCACTCTTGGGCGGTTGTGTTTACGTATTTGCCATTCCTGGCACTGCCCGCCCTCTGCTCTGTGCCAAGCTCGGTAATAACGCGTCAAAGATTGTAATACAGTGCCATATATATACGTATGCAATATTGGTACTTTAACAATGAGTCGGGGGCATCATTTCTGGCGCGACAGTCGATCAGAAAACAAAGACACGATAACTACGTCACGGTTGCATTCTTTGACATTCTGGCGTCTCCTGCTTATCTTAAGGCCATGTGCAATACGTATATGTATATAAATATATATATAAATCATAAAAAAAACAGAAACTGGAGGGCATCATTTCTGGTGCGACAGTCGATCAGAAAGCCAGGCCTCCTCACGTGAAGTACGTCACGCTTGTATGCTACGACATTCTGAGGCCTGTTTATCGTACGGTAACGCCATGTGCAATATATTTATATATAACCTTTGAAAAAAAAGGTCCAGGGCATCATTTCTGATGCGACAGTCGTTCAGAAAAAGAAGACGCCACAGGTTAACTACGTCACGCTCGCGTTCTTTGAGAGTCTGACGCTCGTCAGCGCCTGGCAGCTGTGTGCCAGTGTTCAGCGGTGGTTCGACCCATTTAATGCAAAAGACCATGTCGCCAAGGGAAACTGACTCACGGTATGGGAATTAGCCCGTTTTTTGTGTGCACGTGACAAACCGAAGACGGCGCACCTGTCTAGGATATATATATATATATATACATGCATATATTAATACGTATTCACAGACAGGTTTTATATTTATATGTTTAGATGTATTATGCAAGCCGCAGCGTAAGGTATTTAGCCACTGGTATTAGCACGTTGATGGCGGCGGTGGGTTGGGAGCGGAGGGGGGGGGGGCGGCAGCGTGTCACCTGTAGGCAGACACCCTGGATGAGGCAAGGAATGTTGATTTCATTGATCACAGAGATTCAGCAGCTGGCGGGAATCTTCCTAGCTCAGGTGGTAAGCTGGCTGAGTGAACTGAGGAGGCAACTGGTCGTGGGTTCGAACCCTGAGACCTGCATGTGGGTTCTTCCAACCCATGTGATTTCAATGTCCCTGGGGCTTTCTGTAACCTTTTTTTTTCAATTTCAAAATAGATAATCTAAGTACATGCAGGTCATAAAAAGCGGTATAAATCGTGAACAAGCTTATATATAGATATCAACAAACTTTGTACGGGGGCTGCCTTCCACTTGGCTTTCTGCAACGTTGATGCGCATAAGAGTGACCCGAAACACAACCATTTTAGCAGGTGGGGAATATCAAAAAGAGGCAAAGGAAAATAAAAAAGTTGGGATTGATTTAGGTGAAGGAATGTTTGACTGTAAACTACATACTAGACGCACCTTGCTTTTTAATTCATGTTGCTGTCTGGAGAATAATGAGTGGCGTGTCTGTGCCGAAAGGGGACAGAGGGGTGAGAGGCGGGGGGGGGGGAGTTATGTGTTTTAAGCCATGTGGGAGGTGAAAGATTTAAGAGCTCCCACCCTGCTGTCGCATCCTCCCCCCCCCCCCCCTCTCGCCCCCCCCCCCACCCCCGCTTAATCCCCGCCTCCCGCCCACCCTAATTAGCCAAGCACCCGATCAGTTATCGTCGCTGAACGATACAAATAAATCATGACGTCAATGAAATACGCCCCCGCATCACCTAAAGGCCTCTGGGGCCAGCTAGGAGGGACACCTCGGTATGCCCACGACGCGTCGCTTCATCAATTCATGGCGTATGCATGTCGTTATGCAAATAGCTTTGCATCTCATGATCTTAAATTTTTGACTAAAAATCGATGCTGATAGAAATTTATATGGTTGGTTGGTTGGACGCTTTAACCACATTTGGTCATGTCGCGTCAGTAGAAGAAGGAAGGGAGAGCGGAGCCAGACCTCCGGGGTAACCCCCTACTGTTTGCGAAGAAGGACATGGGATCCTTATCCTGCGACCACCCAGACATGGCCACAGCGGGGCTCGAACCACCGATTCACGTGCCGTTAGGCTCTCAGGTGGCCAGAACACTCAATACGGGCGCTCTAACCCACTGAGCTAACGTGGTTATTCTATACATTCCTCTTGGAGTGACGTCATTGAGAAGATGTGACGTCACCAATAAAGTGTGACGTCATCAATAAGTGTGACGTAATCAATACAGTGTGACGTCATACATAACGTGTGACGTCATCAGTACAATGTCACGTAGTTTGACTCCGCTTGCTTGCGTCATCATAATCGATGTTTCAAGTGAAGCGTATTTGATCATAAGTTGATTGAAGTTTAAACGTTCAATGAGCCAGGGTCCTTCAATATTGATATAATTTTTTTGCATTTGTATTATGAGCCTTTGCGTTGTCGGCATAGATGTGGTTATATCGAACCTGGATGTCAGCCATGCGTTCCGCTCATGCCTAGTGTGTTCGGCCAGCACTGCCCAAGCGGCCGGTGCGTGGTTCGAATCCCACCTGTGCATATGCCCATATTGGTGCGGGATAAAGATCCCACGTCTTTCTATGCGAAGAGCGGGTTGGTTGGTTGTATATTCAGGACGCCTTAACCACTGTTGGTCATATCGCGTCAATGGGAGAAGGAAGGGAGAGTGTAACCATGTCCCCCGGGGGTAGACCCCTACTCTTGCGCAAAGAGTGGGGGTTACTTCCGGGAGACATGACTCTTTCTGGACTCCTCCCATTGTCGCTGTCTGATTTACGTAGATTAACGCAACATACACATAGCCGACTTACATAGATTACCTAGTCCTATGTCTAACCAACCAATCGACGTCGTGTTGACATAAGCGGTGTTGTGGTTCATAGCTACGTCATCGTATGTATTGGTCCAGCTTAAACTGTATATATATATATATATAATATATATAT